>JAAEAF010013181.1:0-17247 GCA_011037195.1 Triatoma infestans
TCCAAACCGATGACTCCATTTTCTTCCCCCCCTTTAACTTATCGTCCAATCCGATGACCGTATTTTCTTCTCCCCACTCCTTGACCTAACATCCAATGACTCCGTTACCCCTACTCCTTAACCTAGCCCGCAGGGGGTAGCTGTTGCGCGCAGCTGCCTGGGGACTGGCGCCCCCACGGTACCCGAGCTCAGGACACCGCGCACACACACCAGAACAGTACTCCTCACACTCCGCACACGCACACACGTTAAACAGTCATACACACACAATACAGACGAAGGCAGTCACAGTACTCACTCTAGGGTTTCCGTCCCTAGAGGTTGGTTGTTGCCGTGCACCGGTGGGTGCACAAGTGGTCTCTCCGGCCGCACCTGGCAGCGGGGCGCCTATGTTTTCTCTCCGCATGGGTGAGACAGGGGCCGGGCAACGACCGTAGCTGGTGCTTGAGGTGAAGGTCTCCTGCGGGTTTCCGGATCCAACACATCACTTTGCTGCGGTTCGGAACCCGGCGAACTGCGGTTAGGGTATTGGCACAACCCTAACTAGGGGAAAAACCTCGGCCAGTACAGCTGGCCAGGAGTTTGTGCAGGGCGGCTCTCCCTGGAAGGCCTACGGAACCTCTGGCGATTGTGTGCTGGTCGGCATTCAATTCAAAAGGGGCAAAGGACGGTTGGAAGGGGAGTGGCTTCCCTATGGACCGCAGGGATAACGGGAGGCGGAATGCTGGCTGTTGCCTCGGCTGGGTCCGAGAACGTGACCCTGCGGCTGAATCGGGGGCAAATACCCTATCAAATTTATGGATGGTATACAAAATCGACCTTTGGGGAAGGGGGGGGGGAATATCCAAGGAAGAGGAAGGAGCATGGCGTAAATGTAAGCTGCTTCTTGTACGTATGAAAACGGTGACGCAGCGCCAGAAGAACACCTCTTTGGAGGTAAAGAAGGGACTCACGCAGCTTGAGGATATCTTAGAACAGCTGGAGGCACTAAGGCGTGCTAGTTGCACTTTGCCACCTCGAGGCACGGAAGACGCGGTAAGTACCCCGGCGTCTCGTCCCGGAATTGTAGAGGAAACCTCAATGCTATCTACTTACTTTGCTCGGTTGAGGAGTAAGAGTGCGGAAGTTGTTGCTGAGGCACGTGCCGAGCCCTGTGGACCCTGGTGCGTCGATGGCGGGACCTCCGCCACTGTTCCCAGAGCTTCAACAAGCACCATGGATCGAGGTGGGGGGGAAAAGAGAGCGGGCGAAAGCTCGGAGGTTGGCGACGGCTGGCCCGGAAGTGGTCAATCCTACACCGGATCGTCCTAACGTGCGGACGGCTGAGCGGCCCCTGGAGCGGGGTGGGCGAGAGCAGGAGCCAGGAGCTGCGGCGGGCGACAGGTCTCTCAGAAAGAAGAAAAAAAGGAAAAAGCCTAAAGTCAGACCGGAGGCGCTACTCATTAAACCGGGTGAGGGCAGGACATACGCGGAGGTACTTGGGGAAATCCGTCAAAAGGTCAAGCCGGAAGAGGTGCGCGCTGAAATCACGGCTGTACGTCGCACGCGGACGGGGGCTATTCTTCTAGAGTTGGGGAAGAAGACAGCTAATAAGGCCGAGTTTCGTGACGCTCTGAGGGGCATCTTACAGAATGCGGCCACGGTAGATTGCCTCGAACCAATGATGACCCTTGAATTCAGAGAGCTGGACAGCCTCACAACGGAGCAGGAGATAGTGGAGGCAATTAAGAGGACCTTAAAAGAAGTGGCCGGGGAGCCTAAAGTGTTCCTAACTAGGGCAAACTCCATGGAGCAGCGGACGGCTATTGTTGAGGTGAACACGAGAGGTGCACTCACGCTGCTGAACGCGGGCAGGATTAACGTCGGGCTCGTTTACTGTAAAGTTAAGAGAAGAGTGGTGGTTACCCGCTGTTTCTCCTGTTTTGGTTTTGGGCACAGGCAATCGGCCTGTCGTGGCCCAGATAGAAAACAGCAAGGGGTGTGCTTTCGGTGTGGGGAGATTGGTCATAGGAAAAACGAGTGCAGGGCAGAACCTAAGTGTTTCCTGTGTAACCCTCAAGACGGGAGTATCGGCCATGTCCCTGGCAGTGGCGGCTGTCGGGTATTCAGGAAGGCGCTCGAGGAAGCGAGGGGAGGTATGCGGGAATGAAGGTTTTGCAGGGGAACATGCACAGAAGCAGGATGGCAGACTCTCTGCTTGACCAGTTAAGACTTGAATTGGGGACGGATGTGCTGATGCTAAGTAAGCAGTACCAAGACAGGTCAATACCGAATTGGAACACAGATCTTTTGGGCACTGCCGCGGTCTGGTTGCCTGGTAACAACATCTCTATTGAAAGTCATGGTAGCCGGCGGGGTTTTGTTTGGGTCAGATGTGACGGCGTTACCTATGTGAGCTGCTACTACACCCCGAATGCCCCTATCTCCGCTTTTCGGGCAGCTATCGATGAACTAGAAGACTTCCTACGGGGGAGGCGAGGTATTCACATAGTGGCCGGTGATTTCAACGCTAAGGCCCACGAGTGGGGTGCTACGTCTACGGACTCCAGGGGCCGGTATCTGTTGGACATGTCTGCTAGAAGTGGACTGGCGGTGGCTAATTCTGGCGCCGTAACTACTTTTCGACGACCCGGATATGCGCAGACAATTCCGGATGTCACATTTGTCTCGGATGTGGCATCCCACAGGATTGTCGATTGGAGGGTACTTGAGGGTTATACGGCAAGCGACCACCAATATATTGCTTTCGATCTCCGTTCTGGAACGCCGGTCATCAGGCCCATCACAAGTTTCCAGGGTTGGAATGTTAAAAAAAATGGATACAGAGGTTCTTGTCTCGGTTGTGGAGTTGGGCAGAAGTGGTGTGACAAGTGAAAGCGCCTCCGCGGGTAAGCTGGTCAAAACCACAATGTCACTAATTAGACAAGCCTGTGACATGTCCATGCCGCGGAAAAGAAAGGGTGGATATAAACGCCGGGAAGTCTATTGGTGGAACGACGAGATTGCCGAGCTTAGGAGAGACTGCTTGCGGTGCAGACGCGCGGCGACCCGAATGGGAAGAAGGGCTGGGTCTGACTTGGCTGCCTATCAGGAGTTGTATCGCCTTGCTAGGAAGCGCCTCAAGTGCGCTATACTGGTTAGTAAGCGACGTAAGTGGGAAGAGTTGATGCGGGATGTGGACGTGGACCCATGGGGCTTAGGGTATAAAATCGTGCTACGTAAGCTCGGCTCCCTCTCGCCGACTCCAATCATGGGTGCTTCCCAGGTGTCGCGGGTGGTGGGGGAGTTGTTCCCGACTCATGCGCTGGTGGCGGATGTCTGCCCGGTTGGGTCTGTTCACGGATATGGAGTTGACAGAGGCTGTAAGTTCCCTCAGGAATCGTAGGGCGCCTGGGCTGGATGGGGTTCCGGTGGAAGTGCTGAAGGTTGTGGCTTCCGCGTGCCCTCAGCTTCTTCTAGAAATGTTCAACTGTTGGCTACAAGAAGGAACTTTCCCTAAATGCTGGAAGGTGCAGAAGCTTGTGTTGACGAACAAGAAGAAGAGGGACGCGACTTCTTCCTCGTCCTATAGGCCTCTTTGCCTGCTAAACACGGCAGGTAAACTTTACGAACGTCTACTTAAACCGAGGATCACGGAGGCGATACGTGTGGCTGGCGATCTGTCCGATAGGCAACACGGTTTTCGAGAAGGCAGATCCACTGTTGGTGCCATTTCTTGTGTTGTGGAGGCCTTTCAAGCGGCACAGACGGGCAGTCACTATTCTAGGAAGGTGGTTTTGCTGGTGCTCTTAGACGTCAGGAATGCGTTTAACTCGGTTAGATGGGTGGACGTACTATACGAATTGCGTGTGACCTTTCGCTTGCCGGAGTACCTCCTAAGGGTGCTACGGAGTTACCTGAGCGAGAGGAGGCTCAGGTATGATGCGGTAGAGGGCCCTCTATGGTGGGATATAACGGCTGGTGCCGCCCAGGGGTCAATCCTGGGCCCAAATATATGGAACGTGGTGTACGACGGCCTGTTACGAGCCCCTATGCCCGACGGAACTTTTCTGGTCGGCTATGCGGACGATACGGCTGCCGCTATCGTGGCTCGGGATGTGGAAGAGGATCAGGTGCGCCTAAACCAGGTTATGCGTAGAGTGTCCTCCTGGATGAGCGCCCGGGCGTTGCGCCTCGCTGAGGAGAAAACCGAAATCCTCGTACTCTCAAGACGCCACATTCCCCTCGAGGTTCCTTTCCGTGTGGGGAATGAGGTGGTCACCAGCGGGAAACACGTTAAGTACCTTGGTCTCCACTTGGACAATAAGTTGTCCTTCTGGAAACAGGTTCGGGAAGCGACGGAGAAGGCTGCGGGGATTACCACCACCCTGAGTCGACTAATGGCGAATGTGGGGGGACCCATGGCCAGTAAACGCAGGCTGCTGATGTCGGTCGCGTCCTCGGTTCTGTTATACGGGTGCGAGGTCTGGGCCGACGCCCTTCGTAAGGAAAAATATAGGAAGCAGCTCACTGCAGTGCAGAGGCGCGGGGCCCTGAGGGTGGCTAGCTCCTACCGCACAGTTTCGGGGGCGGCAGTCCTGGTGATTGCGGGTATGCCGCCTATCGATCTGTTGGCCAAGGAGCGGAAGCGGGTGTACGACTCGCGGCTGGTCACGGACCCGTTTGAGGCAAGGGTTACTGCCCGGGCATCTATTGCCGCGGGTTGGCAGCGCCGCTGGGAAAGTGAGACGCGTGGACGATGGACGGCGCGGCTCATTGGTAATATCGAGGAGTGGACGGGCAGGCCACACGGCGAGGTGAACTACTATATCACCCAATTCCTGTCGGGGCATGGGTATTTTACCCATTATCTCTTCAGGATGGGCATAGCGGGGAGCCCGTCGTGTGTCTACGGCGATGCTGCCCAGGACGATGCCCACCACACGTTTTTCGTGTGCGATAGATGGGCCCGCCGTCGCTGGGTCTTGGATGGTTTGTTGGGAGGTTGGTCCCCGGAATCGGCGGTCACCAGTATGGTGGAGAGCCGGGAGAAGTGGGGATGGATCGCGGCATATATTAGGGATGTGCTTTTAACAAAAATGAAGGACTTGGAGCGCGCTGGCCTCTGAGTAAGTAGGAGGGGCCGTGTTGCGGCCCCATCCGAGGTTATGCCTAACCCGGCGGTTCCGGATGGGGTCCCGCAGTTGGGAGGCGAGGGGTTTTTTAGTGGGGGCGGGGCCCACACACCAGGGGTGGCGCCCTGGCGCGCATAAGGCGTTTTCCCCCTCGGAAAAAAAAAAAACTCCTTAACCTAACATCCTTACCGATGACTCCATTTTCACCCCCACTCCTTAATCCAACATCCTCTTCACTGACGCCATTTTCTTTTCACCCCTACTCCTTAAACTCTCATCCAAACCGATGACTCCATTTTCTTTCCACCTCCAAGGTCAATCCATCCCCACAACAAGATGGTGGAACCTAACACTGTAACACCACCCCTCACCTTACTCTGGGCTGGAGGGGTATTTTTTTTTTTTTAAATGAAAAACTTGTCATACCTTCGATTCGATCCTACAATCTTTAGGTTGGAAGTCGCATCACCCTAATCTCTCGGCCATAGTAGTCCTCTCGCTAGCTGTAGTTTTCAACGTACACTTCTACTCTTACCTTCCTCACCCCTCGCTATCACCACCCTACTCTGGACAAGAGTGGAATTATTTTTTATTTTATATGAAAAAACTTGTCTTACCTGCTGGATATCTCTATACTACTGGATAGAAGTAAAATCATGATGTAGTTCTGCATCTTCATGATTTACTGGCCGGCTGACGAAAAAAGTTGTCTAAGGTGGCTGAAGTTGCTGGTCTCAATTTTCTTTTTTTAGAAGAAGCTCTCGTTGAAGTTTCAGAAGCATCAGTATCTAGGTCTGATACCTCGATATCATCTAGAAATTTCTTGTCCTGACTAATTTTTGATTCTTCTCGTTCATCAAGCAGCTGTAGGTCCAAGTCAGATTGAACAACCACTGGCCTGGAGGTTTCTGTGGTTTTTATTTATAGCTTATTATGTCTAAACCATACAAATTTGATAACATTCTTAGCCTTCAGCGATTTAGCCTTTTTGAAAAGAAATGCGTGCAAAGGCGACATTTTTTCAGAAAAATAAATAGGTAGTTTGTGTAAAGAGTTTGGAAGAATTTCAGTAGATACCATAAAGTTTTTTCCTCGGAGCAATTTCATAAATTTTTCTTTGTCGCCTTGTTTCAAATATTTTATTATAATTGGAGGAATCAAATCAGCACTTTTCTGTTTGAGTCTGAAATAGTCCATAATATCACAGTTGTGAGTGAAATCTATATAACTACAGATAGCTTCAATTATTTCTTTTAAATTTTCATTTTTTGAAAACGGGATATTAGTAATTTTAACAGCAACAAAATAAATGACTTGGTTGACGTAATTAACTTGTTTCCTCATGTCCAAATTTTCTTTTTTCAGGAAGAGATTTTCTTTTCCCAGGGTTAAAATATCTTTTTTATTTTTTGAGACATCTTTTTGTAATCCACTTATAGTTTCCTTTAATGTTTTTTCAAATTGATCCACTTTCTTGATAATAGTTTTATTTTCTTCCTTTATAGATTTTACATCAGTAGCTAAGTTATCAATACGTGATATTAGACTATTAAATAAACTATTTTCACCGTTATCCTCCACTTCAACTTTTGTACCCACACTTGAATTGTCTGCCCCTACACAGCACTGGTATAAACGAATTTATTGTATTAAAAATAAATTTCTTAATTCCACTACTATTTCGTAATTGATCAGCACCAAACTTTTAGGTAAGGAATAAACCAGTTCAAGGAATATTTCTGCAAAAATTCACAGTAAAAGGTTCACATTAAACTCTGGTTTTTCCAAAGTGAAATAAAACATTTTTTTCCTAAAAAAAGAAGAGAAAAGTGTCGCTCAGTTAAAAATTAAAAAAAAAACTTCTATACACAAAGTGAAATACAAATTCCCCCACTTTTTTTGCACCTCTTCCTGTTTAGTTCACCTTTATTTTTTACCTTATATTCTCTTCTCGTCTATTTAATTTTTCATTAACTTTCAACAATAATAAATTGTTAATTCAAACCATTTTTCCGCCCAAAGTTTTTGAAAAAAATAAATAAAAAATAAATGGTAAATTTTTTACACACAAATTTACACAGTTTAGTATTTATTTTAGTCTGATTAAAGTCCGCCGCTGATTTAAATAAAATATAATTAAAAAAAAGTTATTTATCAAACAATGAATAAATTAATGCTTTTTTTACACTCGAGTTTAGGTACCAAACTAAAGTGTAAAAATACTTTACTCACATGTTGAATGTTTAATTTTTTTCTGTAAACGAATTAAATTGGGTTCTTAACTTAAATGAATATAAACAAAAATCTAATTCATTCATACGACTTTATCTTGCCGCAGTGAACGGAGTTATAATAGACCAATGTTCTTAAAATTTATAATTATTACTAAATGTTTATTTGTCGTCAATTTTATATCAATTGGGAATCTAAACTTAATAAAATGACTTTTTTGAGGAAACCATACACTCCCCCTCCCGCCTCCAAAACTTCTTTAAATGAACTATCTCGAAAAATAGTGCCCAACAAAAGTGATAGATCTCTTATATTCAATGTTCTTTCTTCAAACACCAATGAGGCAACCATTGAAGGCCCAAGACTTGCAAGACTGCGATTTGGGGGGGGGGCAGCTTGTGCTTCCCTCGCTGTTTAGTTCTGAACTTTGCTACCTATTGTAGCTTTCCATTTTCTCATGATGCTGGGTTAACCCGACTGGGTTCATTTTAGGGGCTTCTGGCTAACACCATATAAGTTCTTTTTATGGCAAGCCTAAAGAAACGTTTGTAAACATTGCAATTATAATGAAAATTTGTCAGATCAGTTCTGTTGTATGTCAGCGAGGTGTGGGCACTTAAATATTTGGTAAACTTGGAAATTGTCCAAATGAAATATTTTAAATCGTTGTTTTTTTTGGCCGAAACAGACGCCAGGGTACATGGTCAGATGTGAATTTGGTATAGTGCAAATTAAATATCAAGTACTGAAATTGGCCATTAACTGGTGGATAAAAATGTTGCTAATGTGCAATAACTGAATCCCAAAAATATGTTATAAAAGATTAATGTGTATTGATAATATGCGCGACAATAATATTAAATTTAATTGGGTCAGTCAGTTAAAAGAAATTGTAATAGAGACAGGTTTTCAGTGGTTGCGGGATTGCCAGGACCCTAATCTGATTAAAAAACATAGATATTCATTACTACATCATTACAAGCAAGATTTGATAGATTCTGATATCAGGCGAGTGGTTAACTCTGCTTACAGTACCATTTATAAAGATATCTTTAGTGAAAACAGCACTCAGTTTTATCTACTATCGAATGTTTCGTTTATGAAAATCTGTTTAATTGGTCACTTTAGGGTCTCCCCTGGCAAACAAATTCATTTATATTTGAAAAAATGTAGTTATAAAATCAACATTGATGAAAAGTACCCGCTTTGTGATAATAATGAAGTTTAAAACATTTCGCATATACTTTTTGAATGCCCTTTTTTTTACAATTTATAGAAAAAAATACCTTTATAAATATAATAATGATATTGGATCTGTTAAACCCTCAAAGTTATGAACATATAAAGACCTTTACTTTTATATTATTAACTTTATAAGATTAAGATTTACACTGTTCAATTAAATATTACATTATACTGTGTATTCAAAGTTTATATTTAATTTTTATTACATTATGTCATTCAGTTCTTTCTGTTTATTTATATTTTGTAGATTTGACAGTTTTGTTATCTCGCTGGTAGTTATGTAATATCTAAGAACCTTAATTTGGCTTTTTCAAACCTAACTCCACTATAATTATTTTTTTCTTAAATAAAGCAGTATTAAAAAAAAATAATAATAAAAATTTGTCAATTAAATTGTATTCATTACAGTAAGAGAAAGTCGTGTGTAATAATGTTTAACACCAGGTGTAACAGAATCCGAAGAAAGGGATCCAAAGCAGAGAGAGAGAGAGATACAGGATCACTCTTTAGTTTAGGCCAAACTAGAGTGGGAGAATCTATTTAAATACAGCTGTGTTAGCCATAGGAGTGGGTCTTCCGACAGTCTTGCAGCAGAGTTCATACAGCAGTCACAACGCGTCAACAACTTACCTTTCTCTTTACCTCTCACTACCATTTTATATAGTTTAATGTAAACTCCAGGCAGTTTAAGCTACTTTTCTATTATACAGTGTTCAACTTTACTTCTAGTTCATTTATCTATCTAACCCAATTTCTCTCCTTCTCAAACCCATTATACCAGATTTATTTATTAATTTATTGAGTAGATTTTTTGAGTATTTTTTTAAGAAAACGTATATTTCCAGTGAAAAGGTAATTTTGAAATCTAATTACCACCTTAAATAACATTTCTCCTTATAACGGTAAGAGAAAGTAAACATTTATATAACAAATGAGCATTAAGAGTAAATCCTGCTTAAATGTATTTATTTAGTTATTTACTTCTGTCAACCTGGTATTTCATATAACCTGGAACTTTATAAACTAACCATACCCTCTGTGCTTCCTTTCCAACAAGGATAAATAAGACTAACTAATCCATAGCACAGTGTGTTTCAGAAAGTGTAAGGGACAGTTGGCTTGGGTTGCTCTACGGTTTGGGGGGGGGGGGTTACTGTGGTCTAGAGCGCAACAAGAATAATGAAAGAGCCGTGTGGGTGGGTGGGGAGGTATTCGGTGGCTATGTGGTGGCACCGTTCTAGGTATACTGGAGTAAAACAGTGTTATGTACACAGGTAAAAGCCAGTCGACCGGCCACAAATTATTTACGGTACAAAAAGTCCCCCAAGACATTTCACCCGGTGAAAGGGTGCTGGATAGGTGAATGTTGTCTATGTGTATGCATGTATTATTCACACGCTTTCCTGGTACTCTAGTTATTATCTACAATTTTCTTAAAATTTGTATTTTTTAACACGGTCACAGGATTATGTAGATTAATTGAATTATAGTTCTTGGTTTTTAGTAGCATAATGTTTACCAGAATATGTCTATATTTTAAGCAGTTGGCGCTCTCAAATATTTAATGGTAGTTTAAATTTAAACCTAACTGATAGATTTCCCTGAATGATCCGGCCCCTCCAAAGATTTCAATTTTCTTAGAAAAATGTTTCAAATAAAAGTGATAGGATTGTAATTTGTTTTTGTAATTTGTTTTTGTAATTAGTTAACATTCAGACTTAAAAGAAACTCAATGTAGCCATCTCCAACAAACACGCGGAATTAAAAATAAAAAATCTCGTGTGACACACTCACACGACTTCCTCATACTAGTATTGTACAACTTAATTTAAAAAAAAAATGAATTATGCTTGAATTATGCTTGTATACTTGAGCGGACTTGTATGGAGCACCGCCTTCTCACAAAAACCCACAAAGTTTGTGGTTAAAACTTAAATCTACATGATAGGACCCCCCCCCCCCCACGACCCCACTAAAATACAATATTTTTTTTTTGAAAACCGTTCCGATAGCCGTTTCGAGAAAATACCAAAAACTTCAGAAATCTATTGGGTAAAATCGCACTTCCGGTTTACCGATTTCTATCAAATTTGGAATAATTATTATTATTATTATTATTTTTATTTTACCTAAATAAATTACATAACAAGTAACATAAGGTACGTCAAAATTACATAATAAACAATAAGTTTGCTAGTTCAAATAGTCCTTGCTCTGATATTTGCACTTTGTTCTCACTAGAAAATAAACACTATCCAACACTGTATTTAGTCTATCCTGAAGTGTCCCAGAATTCTAGCAGTGCTTCTAATGTAGATTTTAAATTGTTGTAGGGGATTATTTCACTGCGAACTGAAAGATCTATTGTACCCTCCTGGAGCCATCTCCAATGCACAGCCGGCCTCCAAGCAGCGTTCTCTAGCTATACAAAACACTGCCCATCACCGGACAGTGGGTTGTAGAGGCTCCTAGGAAAAAAATCTAAGGGCAGCAAGCTGGATTCGAACCCGGGACCTCCCGTTGGTAGTCCAGTGCGCTACCACTGAGCCCATCCCTTTCTTCTCTCTTGGCTTTCGCCAGTTAACTAAGAACGGAGACTCTAGTTTGTGTACTGTGTTTGTCCTTCGTCTATAAAGTGTAGAATGTATTTAATTTAAGTGTATTGTGTATTGCTCTGATGAAGTGCATGGAGTACTGGAGCTGTGGTAACCCGTTAGGTCGCTACTCCCCAAGTAACTGCATACAACAGATACCCCTTGCAGGCAGCTTTTAATGTAAATTTATATTATGTACTACTTTAGCCGGGAAAGCTTGACGCTACTGTTCCCACAGAACCCCGAAAAAATTTAATTTTCCTCGGAGAATGTTTCAAATGAAAGTGCCCAGTAGTCAGATGTATAGATAGGCAGTTTTAACAAAATAGTTGGGACCGTTTCCCAAGAAAGACTGAAAAAAAAAAATCATTCAGTCGCACGATTGATGGATTTTGCCCTTTGTAGCTATTTCTCGTTTTTGGTATATTTTGTTCCTTCTCTCTCTCTCTCTCTCTCACACACACACACGTACAGACCAGTCGCTAAAAACATTTTTTTTTCGTAATCAGAGGACTCAAAGCATCTATTTCTGGTGAAAACTCTATTACAAAAAGTTGGGCTCTATCGCAATACTTTCTTCTTACAAAGAATAAGAGAAATTAATAAAAGAAAAATCTATATTGTGAAATTGACATTCTATTTATCAAGTTTCCTTATCCTACGTCTTTACTTTTTGAGTTATTTTGTTTTCACACATCTGGCACATTGAAAAAGAAATTTGGTAACTGGAGTATTTGGATGAACCAGATTCTAACGATGGAACATAACAAATGGGTCTGTACCATTATGGCAGATAGTTACTTGAATATTGCAACATTGTGTCCCAGGAAATGCGCCGCTAAAAATGCGCTCCCCTCCCCCCGGTAAACATTTTAATTCTCATAAATTCCCACAGAAATCCCAGACATAAATTTTCCCAGAAACATATTTCAGTTAAAAGCGATATGTTTAGATCCGTGCTGTTAGTTAGCATTTATCATCCTTATGGATGAGTGCAGTGGGTTGTCGGCAGTCTAAGATGCTCATTGGGGTCCGGATGGAGCTTTAAGTGGGGGAGTCCTGTATCTTTCATGGACTTCTCTCAAGCATCTGGTTGGCTTCATCACTAGGTATTGTGGTTTAAGGAGACATCTTTACACAATGAGCCTTATGCCTGACCCCTTCTGTAGAGTTTGTGAGACGGAGGAGGAAACACCTATGCATCTAATGACGGATTGTTTGGGTTGTGAGGTGATTAGGTTTAGGACCTTCGGCAGGAATAGATATCGGTAGAGGATCTTAAGTTATGTCCTTTTAAGGTTTTGATCCGATTTGTTCGGTCTGTGGTGAAACTTGGATGGGTAAAACCTGGGCCTGGCCTTTTGTTCCAGACCTAGTAGTTGTTATTCTTTACGGATAGTATATAGGCCTAGGGACGCTTTGGATAGCGTAGGGTTTCGCCCTTCCCTTCCTTGAATAATAATAAATAGTTAGCATTTAAAGGTGTCTAGTCAGGTGAAATACTTGGAGATCAAACTCACCTGGGGAGCACATCTTCAGTACGTGACACAGAAGGCGAAAAAGTCTCTCTGTGGAGTCACCAGAGCCTGCGGGAAAACGTGGGACTCTCCCCAAAAATGGCCCACTGGCTCTATAAACGGACCATCGTACCTGTCCTCACCTACGGGGTAGTGGTGTGGTGGCCGAAAACGGAACAGCAAGGTGCGAGGAAGAACCTCTCTGGGGTTCAGAGACTGGCGTGCATGCTGATTTCGGGGGCGTTTTGTGGTGCCCCTACGGCTGCATTAGAGGTACTGCTGGGGCTGCCTCCTCTTCATCTTTTGATACAAGCGGAGGCGAGGGCCAGTGCGTACAGACTAGTAAACACTGGCCAATGGAAGCAAAGAAGCTCCCTAACCAAGCACTTGGACATTATTCAGAAGGTTGACCCTAGCTTATCTTTAGGATGGCTGGGGAGGTGTGCTGTCCAACATTCCTCTTTGAGATCAAGGAAGGGCCAAGTGATAGTAACGTCACGGATGGAGTGGGCTAAAAGCTGGGAAAAACGGGGCCGTACTGGGGGATCCTGGTTTACGGATGGGTCCAAAATAGCCTGCGGAACTGGAGCCGGGATATATGGGGTTAAGCCGGAGGTACGCATTGCGAAGCCCCTCGGCGGTTACTCCACAGTTTTCCAGGCTGAAGTCTATGCAATAAAGATCTGTGCTGAGGAGAACCTGCGTATGGACTCTAGGCATTGAGAGATATGCATCTTCTCGGACAGCCAGGCTGCACTGAATGCACTTCGGGCATTCAGAATTACCTCTTCCCTGATCAGGGAGTGTAGAGACTCCCTAGAGGCACTATCCCGGCACAACAAAGTTCGGCTAGTATGGGTGCCGGGGCATAAGGGGATCATAGGAAATGAAATAGCCGACCAACTGGCCAGGGAGGGAGCGAATACTCCCTTCCTTGGGCCGGAACCTGCTCTAGGGGTAGCCAAAAGTATGGCGAGGGCGGCTCTGAGAGACTGGACTCGGAGGGAACAGAACTGATACTGGAGGCTGAGTACTGGGGCGAAGCACGGCAAAATGGTTATGCCGGAGCTGTGTGGAAGAAGGACCAGATACATACTGGGTCTAAGCAGGTATCAGATTTGTAGAGCCCTTGTGCAAATTGTGTCAGGAGGAGGAGAAGACGGCCTCTCACCTGTTGTTTGATTGCGTTGCAATCGGCAGACTGAGGTACGAGATCTTCGGCACGTTGAGACCGGAGGAAATCGTACTCCAGGAGGGACTGGTGGGGAAGGTTTTGGACCCCATGAAGAGGGGGGCTTCCACTACTAGGTTTGAGGGGTTGGCACAATAAGCCTCAATGAGAGGCTGCAGTGCCTGGGTTTTAGTCTCCCCCCCTGCATCATTCTAATTCTAATTCTAGCATTTAAAGTAAAATTATAGCGGTTTTCAAGAAAATTCCAAAAAAACTTCAGAATCTATTCTTTATAGATATTTTCAGCTTTTTCGTGATTTTCTCAAAAACAACTTTAACGGTTTTCTTTAAACTTTGTTTACTATGTACACACATACATACATATCACTTCTATTGGAAATATTTTCCCGGGAAAATTTACTTTTGGGGGGGGGTCCAGGGGGAATAAGAAGCGTTATATTTTCCTTTAGAGTATCACTTCAGTATATGTTATCTTTTTACCATCTAGATAATATTAATAGGTACAAATTAGAAGCATTGATAGAATCACAAATTTGTAGAAAAACGGTTAACCGGAAATGCAGTTTTCACAGAATAAGTTTTTTGAGTTTTTTTTTTTTTGGAAAATTCTCGAAAACGGCTATAACGGATATTTTTTAAACTTGGATTACTTACTGCATCAATAGAAACGTATCACTTTTTTTATTTGAAACATTTTTCTGAAGAAATTGATTTTAGAGAAACATGAAAGTCTATAATTTAATTTAAATTTGCACAAAATTTCTAAGTTTTGACATAGGTGCGCTCCAAATACATATATATAAGGCCGTTAAGGGTGTACAATTAAAATCTACACCACCTTTTAATGGCCAACTCAACTAAAACATTGTAACGACGAATTATAAAAGAAAATTTTTTGATTAAATTGTATTAATTAGGAGTAAGAGAGAGTCGTTTGAGTATTTGAAAACAGATTTTTTTTTTTTTTTAATTATTGCAATTGCCATAATGTGAATGTCCATATATGATTTCATGCATATTATTTCCTTGTATTAAAAATATAATACGTATAAAATAGAACATATTTTCCGTAATTATATTCAATTGTTTATTGTAATGTACCTGAAAATAGGAAACCCTATTAATTAACTCAAATAATTACGAATTTTCAATTTAACAATAAATATTTCCTCGTGTGACGGCAATAAAATTTAATAATAAATTACTAAGGATTCGTTGTCAGAGATTTTTAATTAATAATTGTTTAAAATTATATTATTATCAAGATAAATTCTTATAATAAAAAATTTACTATCACATATTCAAATATAGAAAAGTTTAATTAAATTTATGAAAAATCCCATGCCACTTAAATAGCAAAAAGAAGACAGACATTTTTGTAATTATTTTAATTAAGTACAATTTAATGACTTGATACACCGAGCTTTGAGATAAATACGAGTTGTAATGCTAGTTCCACAGATATCTAATCTGGCGGCCTTAAATAATTCTCCAGCTTACCTTAATTGCTATAAGGTGGGATATATAATAATCTCTCGTCGGGAAATTTCAGTCCAGAAAATTGCTATTCTCATTACTGGACACACTGGACATAGTTCCAAAAATATATTTCGCAAAAAAATGCTAACGCAATTATTGTTGAATATCCGAATTAACTTATTTTGTTTTGCGCACAGATTAGCAACAAAAAAAAAAAATTATGTTAGGTGTAGAAAAAAGCATCCCCTTTAAAAAACACTACCAAACATTTAACACTCGCACATTCCTGAAAATATAGGGACACAAGTTATTTTATCATCGTCCCCTGTCGAGGGACAGAATGGTAACCTATCGTATCCAAAATACGGGTGGGTGCAGTGAATGTCGGGTATTATTAATTATGGGTCTCGTTACTGATACAGTTTTACAATTAATAGTGGTTAGCCCCATGCAATAGCCCCATTCCAGGAAGATCGGTGGCTGCTTTGAATCTGGGCGGCCCTTTCCTTGTGAGAGCCTTCACCAAGGCTCTCGCTGTTTCCTAGGCCACCTAACTAGGTATCTAGACATTTCTGTTTAGTTCCTCCGCTAGGAGAAAGCCCTGCTGCCGGCTTACACCTATCCCAGCCGTAAAGAATACTTCATCTTGAAAGGATTGCCAGACAGTTGAATGCTCGAAAGAGTGATAAGAACGGGACGCTCAAGGAAGAGGGGGATGCCTAATGTTCTGGAGGATGATCTGTCTAGAGGATGGGAGTGGATAACTAGTGACGGAAGGAATAGAGAAAACAAATAGAGAGCGATTGTAGGGAAGTCAAAGGTTCATGTAGGACTGTAGCGCGTATAAGTATGCATGATATTCTGTGTACCAGTGGGCGCCTACTTACCATAAGGATGGCACAGATCAATCACCTTTGCGAGGTCAATCCCAGAAGTTTGTTTAATCCAAAAATATGAAAATTTATTTTCTCCCAATTTAATAAGCAGTAAAAATTTTATATATTTGAGAATTAGACAGACATCTATTTTCTGATTAAAAATCAAAACATGCAATAATAAACATGCGGAAAATTCACTGTCGACTCTGCCCTACTTGGACTGGAAGTTCCGAGAAAGGATATTATAATGGCAATATTAATGTGTTATTTTTAAATATCATTATAATTCCATTTATTAATAAATAAATGAAAATTATAAATTTATTTTCATAGAAATATCAAACGATTAAATATTAAGAAAGAAAAAATAAGATGGAATCATAATTTTTAGCATAATTACTTAGACAAGAAAGATTAGAATGTCTACTGTATTGAGCTCAATTTGATGGGATATTAAATTGAGATTTATGACTTATATTAAAGTGCCATTCCAAGGAGAGAAGCACATTGCCGACATAAATATGGACCACTATAATTCCCCAGGCTACCTTTATTGCTGTCGGATGGGAAATGTAACAATCACTTGCAGTTACATATCTATCGATGTGTTGCCGTCTGGTCGCCTGGATATTATCAAACTTCTTTTCCTTCTCCTCCTCAGGGGACGGAGGAAGGAGATAACGTAAATAATACGGAATAAGGAATAACGTAAAAATTGGGTTTTTTTTTAAAGAAAAATGAAAGTACTGTCTTTGACAAAAATTCAAGAAAACTAACCGTGGGAAATCTAGACAAAAAGAAGAAAAAAACAAAATTATTTTTCATTTTTCAAAACTGTTTTGTTTTTCTTGAAACTTCAGGTTTTTTTTGTTAGCGAAAAACGCAACTGTCGCGGTTGCTGTTTAATTCTTAAAAGTATGGGGGGAGCCCACATTTCGTTTATGTTGATTTATTTATTTTTTTTTAATTATTTAAGGCGTCTCAACATCTGTGGTC
>JAAEAF010013182.1:0-11566 GCA_011037195.1 Triatoma infestans
GCGACCCAAAAAGTTCTATAAATAATCCCAGGGGGATCCCAACTGGGAGGTCAACTATTCTCAAGTATAGCCAGGTATTTTTTTTATTTTTTTTTTTTTTTTACTATTCTACTAAAGTTAACAACATTAGATGCAACTCTATGAGAAGTAATTATATAAAAACTTTTTACTAAGGCTCTGTAATTGGCACACAAATAATCAAATAAACTTGCACTACATAATAATTACGGTGTATTATTTTCTCTTACTTCCTAGTAAGAAGAGGAAGTATTACTAATCGTGCCAGAATTTTGAAACCTCGTTTTTTACCGGAAATATCCGTTTTGAGGTTCCCCTGAGTCCAAAAAAAGTGGTTTTTAGCCATTGGTGCGTGTGTATATGTATGTGTGGAGCAGCAAAAAACGAAAAATCGCAGAATGTTCAAACAATATTTTTCATTAAAGTAGCCACTAGGAGACCGGAAAATAAGCTTTTCCTAAAAAATCGTTCAGCCGGAAGTGCCACTTTACTGAATTTTTTTTTTTTTTTTTTCAGGAAATGGCTCCCAAAATTCTCTTTAAAGTATATAATATACCAACTACACACATAGAAAAAGCTACAACTTTTATTTTTGTAACATTTCTTCGGGAAAATTCATTTAACGGAACTATTTGGGTGGGGGGTTAAGGTGAGGTTTTCTTCTAAAATTCTATTTCAGTTTATTATACAATTCTATCATCTAAATAATATTAATTAGAATTAAATATGTTGTTGAAATTCCAAGTTTGAAGAAAATTGTATGACCGGAAGTGCGTTTTTACTAATAAATATTTTTCAGATTTCTGCCATTTTCTCTAAAACAGCTACAGCAACCAAGTATATGAACTACACATATGTCAATGTGTGAGTGATACCAATAAAAACGTCGCCCCACTGGAGGAGGTGATCAGTCCACATCAGTCATAGATCAGTATCAGATCAGTCATACACGTTGTTAGTTAGAGAGTTTAGGGAGTTGTTTTATTTGAAACATTTTTCCTGGTAAACTCATTTAAGGGGGATTTTCAGTGAAGGGGAGGTTTATGTTTTCTACTAAAGTGCTATCTTAGTTCATTATACAATTCTGCCATCTAAACAAAATTAATTAGAAAAAAATAGATTGACTTCATTGGTTACAATATTGCCTATGCGCAAGAGTAATATAATATTAATTATATTAATATTCGCTAGCTAAGTGGTTAGCCTACTGGACTCCCACGTGGAGGACCCGGGTTCGAGTCCAGCTGTGCTGCCCTTAGATTTTTTTCTTCCTAGGAGCCTCTACTGCTTACTGTTCGGTGATGGACAATGTTGTCTGTAACGAGAGAACACTGTACGGAGGCCGGCAGTGTACTGGGAAGGCTCCGGGCGCCAATGACCATAGATGTTGACGCTCTTTAAATGAAAAAGAAAACAAAAATTGATTGCCAAAATTCCAAGTTACAAGAAAATTAGTAAACCGGAAGTGCGTTTTTACTGAACATTTTTTTTTTGTTTTCGCGATTTTCTAAAAAAAAAGCACCGGCGAATTTCAAAAAATTTGGAAATATATTGGAAATTTACTAATGTATTGGAATCAGATGTCTTGATATCGGGAGTTGAAGTGATGAGTAGGTGATTGTTAGTTAGAGAGTGAGAGTTTTTACTCGAAATACGAACTACTGAATTATGAAAATAGATTATATTTTAACAAATAATTTAAAGTGTTTTAAAATAGAAAAACTAAGATGCACAATTGTAAATGAATATAGGAATTATGAAATGATTAAATATATATTAAAGAAATAATGTTTTAAACCTTGAATAGGGACGCGCTAGCGATGTGTGAATCTTAACTGCTTGAACTGACGTGAACTGGTTGATAACTCGTAACTGATGTAGACTGTTGAATACTGATTTGATACTGATGGAATACTGATGTGTAACTGATGTATGACTGATATAATACTGCTCTGTATAACTCATGTATGACTGATCTGATACTGATCTATGACTGATGTAGACTGATCACTTCCTCCAGTGGAGCGACGTTTATATTGGTATCACTCACACATTGACAGATTTGTAAATACGTGCCACACTAAGACATCTCTTGCAGTATATTGACCCTAGGTAGGTCGGTGACCAGGGTGGCGACAGATGGTGGCCAGTCGGTGGTTAACAAAGACTGTTTGTTAATAGATAGTAGCCAGGTGGCCTCTTGAGTGTTCATTGACCCTTGTATGAAGGGAATACAGGCCAGGTGGCTTCTATACATTGGCTGTACAATGAATGACCCATGTTTGAAATGGTTTAGCGGCGCTTCTTTGGCTGTGTATTGACCCTTGTTTGAAAGGGTTTTTGTTTGCCGCGGTTCTTGACCTGCAGATAGCGGCTGGCTGGAACCACTAGTTATAATTTTTATATTTATAATTTATTATATCTTTTATTTAGACAAAGTTGTGTAAGTGTTTCACACCAGATTTTTTTTTTCTTTTATTTTAGTTTTTGAGGTAATTTTTGTGGTAATTTTGTGTGGTTTTTTTTTTTTTTACTTTTTTTTAGGGGGGGATTTTTTTGAAAACAGATGCATTCAATTTCTTAGATCTTAGAATGCTACTTTCACAGAAAGAAATTTTTTCAATCAAATCACACAATATTTTTTCTTACAGCATCAATAAGGAAAAGAAAACCTCAATCAAAGTTTGTAACAAATATCATCTAGTTTGCACCTATAAAGGTGTTATTAACTACAACATTACATCAATAGTAATCAAATAGAAGCTATTTAATTATTAACAGTAATTACATTATGATATATCAGTTGAACATGCAGTGTTGTGTAACATGTTAGCAGTCATGTTACAGGTACCACTAGTATGTACATGCATATATATATGAATATATATATATATATATATACACAACTAGCCAATTATTAGGTTATTGCTTTACTCTCTGATATTAGATTATAATAAAATTTGATACAATATCCATATATATGGTCCATGCAATATCCATCGCAGCATGCATATTTCTTTTATTCCTAACCGGTTTCAGATTTTCATCCAATTTGTCAGAGTAAATTTATTAAGTTCTTGTAGAAAGTTCCATCACTTCAACGTAATGTTTCTATTACACTCGGACCTTATTGGTTTGTTGATTGTATCTATGTGCACGTACTAATTATAAACGTTTGACGTTAAATTTCAAATATATAGATAATTTTTAATTAGTTTAGCTTTTCTTGATATCTCCTGAAGAAGGACATCAGAGTGTCTAGGACGTCGAAAAAAAATAAATTTTTTCAAAGTTGAAAAGTTTTTTCCTTGTCCCCTGCTGATAATAATAATAATAAGCCAGTCGATTGCAATTAAAAGAGGAATTTTTCAAGGAGATTCATCAAGCCTTTTGCTGTTCTGTTTAGCACTGAATCCAGTATCGATCATGCTAAGGGAGCCCAACGAGGTTTTTAATCAAAGGTGCTACATCCGATTACGCGCTATCGCAATTGCTGTTTATGGACGATCTAAAGCTTTACTCTTCGTCCTCTGAGAAGTAGCAGGAACTGATTAGGGTGGGGGAGATCTTTTCGACAGATATCATGATAACCTTTGGGCTTAACAAATGTAGAACATTAACCGTCAGAAAAGGGAATATAAAGTTCAGAGGAGTTGAGACGGAACAGCAAGGCCTCATCGAACCTATGGGAGAGTCTGAGACCAACAAGTACCTTGGAGTCCAACAAGCCAAAAGGATCGACCACCAAGAAAATAAAAGTAAGTTGAAAACTGTTTTCTCAAAGCGATTTTCTCAAGTGCTCCAGTCAGAGCTCATTGGTGCAATCACAACTCGAGCTGTTAATACATATGCCATTCCTATTCTGACATATTGTTTCGGCATAATATCATGGTCCAATACCGACTTGGAAAAGCTGCAGCGTACTGTGAGAACTCAGATGACAATGCATTGCAAACACCACAGTCATGCCAACAGTATCAGGTTGACCATTCCAAGAATTTAGCGAGGAAGAGGACTAATTGATATCAAGGATTTATGTCATTCTCAGATTAGAAAATTGCGAGGGTACTTCCATAAGCGAGCTGAAGATTCTCCGTTATACAAAAGCATATGTGAGGCTGATACTAGCCTGGCGCCAATAAACTTAAGTGAGCCAAAGGAAGAGGATACGGAATCTAACACTGAAGAGCCCAACAAAATAAAAACCTGGAAGAGCAAATCACTGCGTGGCCGACACCTTCACGATTTGAGCCTGTCATTTGTCGATTTGTCGAACGCCTGGCTCAGTTGTGGTGATCTGTTTGCTGAGACGGAGGGTCTAATGACAGCTATCCAGGACCAAGTAGTCCGCACCAAGAATTATGAAAACACATAATTAAAATGCCTGGAATGCTGGATGATAGATGTAGACTGCGTCACCAGAAGTCGGAAACCATCCAGCATTAATATGTTCATGCGAAATGTTGGCCCAGTCTGACTACCTCCACCGGCATAATCAATTAGCCCAGATCCTGGGAAACTTGCTCTCAAAACTGGTTTGATTGAGGAAAGTGTGCATACACAAGTATTATCCTCAATCTGTACTGGAGTCCAACAGTTGGAGACTGTATTACGAACGGACAGTGCTCATTGGCAGAATAGTCCATCACAACCGACCCGATATTCTGCTTTATGACAAGGATAGGAGGGCAGTAACGTTGGTGGACATTGCAGTTCCGAATACCAACAACCTCCTACAAGCAATGGCGGAAAAAAAGCGGAAGAATGCAGAGCTTGGGTGCGAAATAAAGAGACTGTGGGAAGTGGAGGCTGTCCGAGTAGTACCCATAGTCCTCTCGGCAACTGGGATAGTACCCCACGAATTGCACAAAAGTATAACCACCCTGGAATTGGACCGAAATATTTATATGGTCCTCCAGAAAGCAGTTGTGTTAAACGCGAGCCATATTGTCCGGAAATTCTTGAACGAGCAATGAATAATAATGTGCTTGGATTCACCCCGTACATTATTACATCTTATCCAGTATACGAGGTTAAAAAAGAAAAGAAATAATAGTAATAGTCTTTATTGAAAATAGAAATATAAACAGATAAAAATTGATTCCTTCGGTTTTTTCCAGACATACCTCACTGGCTCATGGCCGTCTGAGAGAGTTGTTGTTTTTTTCGAATCAAAATAGAACAAATTAAACAAAAAGATAAACTGAACTTAAATAATAGCTATAATAATGAAATAAAATAAATGATTTTGCAACAGACTTATTTTTACAAAGCAAACAAGACAGAAAAATCAATAATTATAGTCCCAACTCTATATTTATTAGTAATTGAATTCCTGCACCAAAGAATATCTATAGTTCCATGATATCTTAGCATACTTCACTAGTTTGTCCCAGTCCTTGCTATTTAGAAAGTCTTTAAATTCATCGTATGTAATGAACTTTTCTTAATATATTTCAAGCGGAATTCTTTTAAAATAGGGCATATGGCTATAAAATGAAAGACATCTTTTTCCTAGTTTCTGTTACAGAGTGAGCATAATTTGATCTGATCGACAAAACTGTACTTATTGCGGTATAACAGATCACCTCTTATTTTGAAAAGCCAACTAATGGAGTTACCATCTAAATTTGGATTATAGATATAAGAGTTTGGCCCATCTCTAATTCTTTATACAGTTTATATACCTTGTACGGCTTGCGATTCTATACTTATCCCTAATATTTAGCTTTAATGTTCTGATGAATGCCAGAAATATAAAAATATATTTAATTTGGAATAATAAAAAATATCAAGAAAAATATAACATTCCCTGGCAAAAGGAACTATTCAGGTAGAAGACCACCATAGAGTTCATGAACTTGTGGTTAGCATTGTCTACCCCTTCTCATAGGGGAAGATTTGTACTAACAAGAAAAGGCATTCTTTCAAGACAGTGTGAATCAGACATTACGAGTAGACATCAATGCCAGTTAAATCAATCTAGCCTAGCTTCAGTATACTTATAAGCATATTATTGTGATATTGTATAGTATTTAAATTCAGTTAGAGAATATATTTATTTTAAAACAGTGGCGATCTCTTGATTATTTCTAATACTTCTCTCTTAAACATATATACTCACAAGCCCTTTACAAAACTGCTCAAGCCCACTACAAGCTACCACTACACTATAACAACACATCACACCAATAACATTACAATGTATTTATTATATGAGATGTCTTTATTTTACCATTGATTACATCTTGTATATTCAGATTACATTTATTAATAAACATCCTGCACTTTCTTGTACCAGAAAATTCCTTTATTTATTATTTCCTTTGCAAGAATATTAGAATATCTGGAAGCTGGCAGATTTAAGCCCTGATAGCCATTCATTTTGTTTATATCTTCACCTACGCAACGGTCAAAAAAACTACTTTTTATAAAAATAGAATAATTCTAAAGAAGATCAGATTTGCGAAACTAGACAAGCAAAGCTATATAAGTAGCTTAATAAATATTATAAACCACTAAAGAAAATGAAATAAAAAAAATTCTTATTATTTATAAAATATAGCAAAAAAACAACCGGAAACAATGTTGATTATAGATAAATCTAATAATAGAAAAACTGTATGATTGTGGAGCTAGTTGGAAAGGCAGGCTGAATTAGATGTGAGATATGGTAGATAGGTTAGGGATGAAATGGAATAAGTCTTAAGGGAGATTGGTTTTGTGCCACGAATTGTAACGTTCTATTCTTGTTGATAAATTGACAAGTCTACCTTTAGAAATAGTAATAGACATGAAAAATGGGAATTTCACATATGTTGGCAGAAACAATCTTTAGATACAGTTTGTAACTTACGAAATTTGTCGCACACATAAATAAAAAAACACCGTCATATACAAATCAGTTTTGAATCATATTTTTAGCAGATACAAAAAAAATCTTTATAAAAGAAATCTTCACGGTTTTATTGTACGATATTATTAATTTAATATTTTATAAATTGGAAAAAAAGAAGCTAAAATTAAAATTAGAAATAATAAAATAAAAAAAAGAAGGGAATAGCTAAGTGGTTAGCGTACTGGACTCCCACGCGGAGGACACGAGTTCGAATCCAGCTGTGCTACCCTTAGATTTTTTCTTCCTAGGAGCCTATACAGCTCACTGTCCGGTGATGGACAGTGTTGTCTGTAACGAGAGAACACTGTCCGGAGGCCGGCAGTACACTGAGAAGGCTCCGGGCGCCAATGACCATAGATTTTGACGCGGCTTAAATTAAAAAAATAAAATAAAACTAAACTAAAATAAAATAAAAACAAAACAAAACTGAAAAAAAAAAAAATAAAATAAAATGACGTGACAGAATTGTATGAGGGCGATCTAACAATGATCATCATAATAATTACTACTTCTTTATCAAACGATCAGGTGACCACGTAGGCATCAGCGCATCCAACCTTACGGCAAGATTATTAGTAGGAAGTGTTGTCTAGGACAAGCTTTCGGATCAGTTAGATCTTTGGTGATGGAAAAGTTTGTAATGAAATTTAACATATTGGGGGGCAATAAAATATGGGGTTCAACAAAACATCCAAATCTCCAAAAAAAAATCAATCTCTCCAATTCAAAATCTTTTGCACTATTGGTGAACATTCCATTTTATGTTTTAAATCTAAACGTTCATACGGATTTAGACATTCTTTTTGTAAAATAAGGTTGCCCGAACCCGAAATAACAAAAGTCTATGGAACTTTTGATTCCCACTCTAATCCTCTTATCCGAAATTTATCATTCCGTTGGATTCTATATAATCCTACCAGACGTTTAAGGCGCCAGTGGTCTCGCGATCTCCTCTCTGCAGAAGAAGGAAGCAATTAATTTGAATAATTAATTAGGGAGTGTTACCGCTGAATAGCTTCTCCCTTCGTTTAGTATGTGAGTGTGTCAGCGTCAGTGTGAGTGTGAGTTTGTCAGTGGTATAACAATTCAAATAAATCAATTAAAAGAACATATTGGGACTTGGGCAAGATCGAAGACAATTAGGATTTTTAAGTATGGTTAATGTGATTGTTGACGTGTATAAAAAGTATCGACGATTGGGGGGGGGGGGATTGAAGGATTCTTCTTGTTTGGAGAGATTGGATATGTTGGAGATTGGAGTGCTTTGATCAACACCATCTTTGCCTCCACTGGAATTGAACTCTGAATTCTCATATAAACGGCGAGCGTGCTAGCCACTAGAACAATGCGTGAAGGCGAAGAGAATGAACGTGCAAAAAGCAAGTTTATCTGAAACAGGAAAATTATAAATTTTTTAGAATGTTTATAAAATTTTCAATAATGGTTTAATTAAGTGACAATATGGAGAAATTGTTAGTGTTTATTTAATAAAGGGAAGCGTTTGTTTGAAACTGTGTGTGTGTGTGTGTGTGTGGGTGTGTGTTTTGATGGCGATGATGAAGATGATAACAGAGGGGATAAGGGGAATGTTAAGGAATGGGAATAAACTGTCATAGTATGTTGAAATGACAAAAGGAAATGACAACAACAGTCAAAGTGCTCTGCTCTGGGGTAGAGAGTTTGCTTTGAATTAATGATACAAACTAAGGGCATTGTTTTCCTCTCGGGCTGCTTTTCTCCATATATCTAGAAACAAACTTCAATATTATTCCAAAATTTTATCATTATATCTGGTGTATTGTATATTTTACATTGAAAACTTTGATATAACTTTGAACAGTCATGGGTAATTTAATTCTAAAATAATAATAATAATAATCAAGTCTAATGGGTTCCTGTAGAAGTGAAAGCTTTAAATCATACATCTTGAAAATATCTTAATTTTATGAAGAATTTTGTCGAAACTTTGGCAGTATTATAGTTTTTACTACCGCTTACAACTAGTAACAGGAAGTAGTGAGGATCGTGTCAAATTTTCAAAGTTTAGTTTTCAGCGGAATTACGCTGACTATGAAAAACAAGCTTTTAATGAATCACTGTCTCTCTCTCTCGCTCTATAGAATGAACAGAGTTTTATTATCAACTGAGGTACCATAAAGAAATTCTACCTGATTCATTAAGAAAACAGTTGGTTCAGACACGTCGTCCTCCCAAATGTAGATGCTGTTTTGTTTATTTGGACCTGACGTCTGAATTGAATACGATGATAGAAAGAGTTCTAAACCCTAGTGTTCATTTCATTTTTGGTGTGAGGAGAGATGAACATCTTACTCCTTATATCCATCGGCTAAACTGGCTAAATATTGAATACAGAAAGCAATATTTCTCAGGAACTTTTATTTATTTTCTGAGAAATAAATCGCTAGACTATCTGTATTTAATGTTTACTAACAAAGGACAATTGCACTAAAAATCGATCTACTCGACAAGTAGATAAAAAGTTATAATATACACCTAGAAATGCAACTTATGAAAATTCATTTCATTTAAAAAGCACGTAAGTTTATGGAATTCTCTTTCGATAAATTTGCGTGCCAAATCTGCCAATACTTTTAAATATTATTACTTGTATAAGTATCTATTTGAAAGTTATATAAATCAACATCTATGTGGGTCATTGGCGCCCGGAGCCTTCTCAGTGCACGAGATATGTGTTTCTGGAAAGTGTTCACGCATTACACACAACACCGTCACTATCAGGAGGCTCACCGGACAGTAAGTTATAGAGGCTCCTAGGAAGAAAAAAATCTAAGGGCAGCACAGCTGTACTGGAACCTGGGACCTAAGCGTGGGAGTCCAATACGCTAACCACTTAGCTATTCCCTTCCCTTTTACGATTATTATAATAATTGTTTGCTTTACTTATTTTTTTTCTTCTACTTATTATTATAGTCAATTGGTACTCAGAATTGCGTTTATTTTTATATACAATCAGTTATGACTATCTATAATCATATTCAAATAATGTTGATATTTCACTTTATAAGGTTCTTTAATTAAAGCTTATCGAAACCATTTAATATCTTGTGATATAGGGTTTGTTTTTAACTCCTCATACAATATCTGGTACAGGAGAATTAGTACTCTAAATTTTGGAGAGAAGTATCTGAATATTAATTGTGCTATCGATAAGCTGGGCTGTGCTGGCTCAGCATGAAATATTTTTCAATAAAAACTCAAACGACGGGGTTCACATTCGCAACAGATATGCTATGTAAATTGTGCGGAAATGATAGAGACAGTTTGCAACATATGCTATTTGTGTGTCCTTCACCAACATGAAGAAAGAAGGAAATTTTTATCTCCAATATATTCTGTCAAATAGTTTTAACTCTGATATTCTCGAAGATCTGTTAATTGTGGAGGATATAAATAAGTTGAATTCTATCTATCTATTTTGTGTTAACAATCTGAGATTAAGAAAATTAAAGGAGTAATTAATTTTTAGTTATTGTGAGAAATTTGATTATTATTATTATTTTTTTTTTGAACTTAAAACAAAGACACATTTATGTAAGAATTAAATTTACTAGTTTCCGGTTTACTAGAAATAATTGAAATCAGTTATCATTAAACAGGTGGACCGTACTCCCAAAATGATATTATTTTTTTTTTTTTTACCATTATTTACAGAAATTTGCATTATAGTATTTTTTAGTATTATTATAGTATTATTTAGTAAATGATGGTATTATTTACATTATAGTATTTTTTAGTATTATAATAGTATTATTTAGTAAATGATGGTATTATTTACATTATAGTATTCTTTAGTATTATTTAGTATTATTAGTAAATTGATGTCTGATTTACATAAGTATTTGTCTATTATAGTATTATTTAGTAAATTATGGTATTATTTACATTATAGTATTTTTTAGTATTATTATAGTATTATTTAGTAAATGATGGTATTATTTACATTATAGTATTTTTTAGTATTATTATAGTATTATTTAGTAAATGATGGTATTATTTACATTATAGTATTCTTTAGCATTATTATAGTATTATTTAGTAAATTATGGTATTATTTACATTATAGTATTTTTTAGTATTATTATAGTATTATTTAGTAAATGATGGTATTATTTACATTATAGTATTCTTTAGTATTATTATAGTATTATTTAATAAATGATGGTATTATTTACATTATAGTATTTTTTAGTATTATTATAGTATTATTTAGTAAATGATGGGTTGTATTAATTTACATTATAGGTATTTTTAGTATTATTAATGAGATTTATTTTAGGTATCAATTATTGTTAATTATTTACAATCTATATATTTTTAGTATTATATCTGGTATTCTTTAGTAATATTATGGTATTCTTTACCTTATAGTATTTTTTTAGTATATTATTATCTGTATTATTTAGTAATGATGGTATATTTATGGGGCATTTAGATTATTTTTTAGTAAGTATTATTATAGTATTATTTAGTAAATTATGGTATTATTTACATTATAGTATTTTTTAGTAAGTATTATTATAGTATTATTTAGTAAATTATGGTATTATTTACATTATAGTATTTTTTAGTAAGTATTATTATAGTATTATTTAGTAAATTATGGTATTA
>JAAEAF010013184.1:0-10367 GCA_011037195.1 Triatoma infestans
TTTCACTTTTTCGCGATTTTCTTGAAACTTCCTATATGAACTACACATACAAAAATGTACAACTTTTATTTAAAACATTTCTCTGGGAAAATTCATTTAAGAGCACGTTAGTGGAGAGGGTGGGGTTACGTTTTTCTATAAAGTGCTATCATAGTTGATTATACAATTCTATCATCCAAACAAAATTAATTAGAAATAAATATATGGCCAGAATTCCAAGTTTCAAGAAAATTAGTAAACCGGAAGTGCGCTTTTTCTGAACAGTTTTTTTAGTTTTCGACGAATTTCATTAAATTTAGTACACTAACAATAAAATTTGTCAATTACAATTTTGAGAACTGGAGTAAGAGAAAGTTGTATGAGTGTTTCACATCAGATTTTTTTTTCATATATTATAATTATGAATTGGAGAAAGACTCTGAATTTCTTGGCACCGATAATGAATAATAATCGGTATTTCATATTAATATTCCCCCTAACAGTTACTCATTTAAACTATTCTCGATCTAAAATCATAAATAATAGAACATTTGACAGAAGCGAATTGCTAAATTATGGCGAAAGCAATAAGTCAATAGTGTAAAAACTAACATCTTAATAGAGAAGTATTAACTTTAGAATAAATCACTATTTGAAGTGGTTGGTAATAAATTAAAGTTGAATTAAACTAATAACAAACAGTTGGTGCCTCTATAATTAGAAATAGATTGGTCCAATTGTTATGCAACAAAGGTAGAGGAGATCAGCTATCATATATATATATATATATATATATAGTGTCACTGATTGTGTTCGCTGACCCTTGATATGTGTCGTGTGTATGCGTATGTGTTTAGAGAACAGAATATTGTTTTATAACACAAGCTACACTAATTTATGGCTCGACCCAATTATCTAGCATGGACATTTTTTTAATTACTTTATTCTGCTGAAAAGTTGATATTATTTTGTTTTAAAAAACTAAATTTTTTTATTTAAAAAAACTTGTTTTTTTTTTTTTGGCAATATGGTCGATTATAAATCCATTGTTAAGATAGATGGCCTAATTGGCCGGGCCATTTGTATGTAATTTAAAAATAATAGATCTATTCAATTCGTTCCATTATTGCTGGCACTAATTGCAAATACAATCAATATTTCGTTTTTACTTTCTTACTGCTACAGAGGAAGTACGAATTTGCAATCAAATTTTCAAAATTGAGTTCCTATCGGAAATACATGTTTCGAGGTCATCTGAGTACGAAAAAATAGTTTCAGTGAATGGCTGTATGTTTCATACGAGGAGATTTGGTCTGAAAAACCACTAGAATACAATGCATTATTCTACCATTATATTATATTCTAATTTATATATTAGAAGCACAAACAAGGTTTTGAGCTTTTTTTGGAATTTTTCTCGAAAACCACTATAAGGATTTCCTTTAAATTTTGGGATGCTAACGGAAAATCACAAGAAACTGAATCTTGGTATTCTATCAGGGGACGCGACAATAAGGTTTTGGTTCAAATCAGGTTTTTCAGGTTTTAGCGATTTTCTCGAAAACGGTTCCAATGATTTTTATTTAATCGGTAAAATATCAACTAATTAATTAAAGAGCTATCACTTTTATTTGAAACATTTTTCTGGGAAAATTCATTCAAAGGATGTTGGGCTTTTCACTAAAGTGTCATTTCAATATATTATACGATTCCATCATTTATAATATAATATTCATAAGAATTTAATGTTACGCCGAAATCCCAACTTTGAAGAAAATCATTTTACCGGAAGTAGGACACTTATATATTATATTTTGGATACAAATATTATATAACTTTTCAATTATATGTGAAATTTGTAACTGAATAAATAAATAACAAATCATAAATCAAAACTAAGTAAATTGCTGTAAGAAAAAGTATGATTCACAGCGATTTTTTAGTTTCTCTTATTCCTAATAAGAGGAAGTATTGGGAACGTGTAAATATTCGAAATTGTGTTTTCACCGGAAATACATGTTTTAAGGTCCCCAGAGAACGAATAGACGTGCATATGTGTTGTGTGTGTATGTGTGTATGTGTGGGAACAAAATATCTCAAAAAAAAAAAAAAAATCGTAGGAAGGTGGTCGGTCAAACTTGGTATTCTGTTTAGATATTGCCATCCCCCCCCAAAGTTTTAGGTAGCTCCACGGAATTTGTGGCTTTAAATTTCAAATATTATATAGGGTTGGTTTAGTTGTTCAGTGTTATTGGCAATCTCTTCTGGACTACAATGCAATCATTTCGACTACATGCTTGTGAGTAATTCACCCCAGAATTTTTTTTTTTTTTTTTTTATAAAGGTATGAATATTTCAAGTTATAACGTAGATCAGCTGTTTCTGTTTATTCTGAAAATTCATTTTAATTATATCTTCATCGATGTGAAGTGTGTTTGTGTGCGTATATCTATATATATGCGTGTGTGTGTAACTCAATGTTTGTGACGAAATTTCAGAGTATGTATATAATGTTTATAGTATTTATCAAGTTTTTATTTTATGATAGGTATGTCTGTATTTATTAGTATGGAAGTATTTATTAGAGTGAATGTTTACGATTAGTATAAATTAGAACTAGAATGAATGATTGTATGAATGAGTGTGGGGGTGGGGCCAATACCGGCCAGGGGTGGCAACTTTTGGTCGTGTAGGAAGTCTTCCTGCACTGTTCTAATTTTGGGAGCCACCTTCTCTTGGAGGGGAGGGTCTGAGCCGGGATTGGCTACCCCGGCACCTTTGCGAATGGCTGAATGATTGTTGTGTAAATAGTGTAAATAATTTTAACTTAGTTTTAAGAAAAAGGGGTGCGAGGAATATCGAGTATTCCACCCCATATTATTTTCGGCGTGAAATGATTGTGGTTAGAATGAATGTATTTATTGCAATGCGAGTATTTATTAGCATATAAGCTTGTATGGATGTATTTATTGGTATGAATCGGTAATCTAGTTGTAAGTAGAAAAGTTGAAAATGTAAGAAATATGAAGGATCCGAAGTAGTATGAAGGATGTTAATGGGACTGAGGCTAGATGGTCTGACAGTTTTGACTATGTTGGATATTAATCTATTTTGCCCAAATTTTAGACAGAGAATATATAAATATAATGCATGGCAGAAATAGCTTAGAAGCTAATGCCAAAAAAAAAAAAATTACATCTTCAAACTTTTTAAACTTCCTGATTACCGACTCCCTAAAATAGTCGCCCTTGAAGTTGTTGGTCGCGGTGCAATGTGGCTTAAGAACTGGAACGCATCGTCTGCTGAACTCTCGTGTGATTCGCTTTTTTCTTTAAACAATGTACATGATTGGCCAAGGCTGTTTAACGTTATATTAGAAAAATTGCGAACTAAATTTAGACAAGAGCTTTGTGAACAAGTTAGTTCCAGTTCACGATTCCTACTCTGTAAACAATTAGATCGTAACTTTGATATGTTTGACATCATTAACGATAAAGCTCAGGGATTGACTTTGGTTGAGTTAAGATGGCTGTTTAAGATCAGAGGTGATTTATTGTATTTGAATGGTGCACCAGTTATTATAAGGGAAAATGTAATGTGCTCCTTATGTAATGCCCGTGTTAGGGAGGGCACTGTTCATTTTATGGCGGAATGCCCCATCCTATCTGAAATCCGTCGTCTACATGTAGCTTCTGCTACTTTAACTAAAAGTCAGTTTATTGAACTTTTAGAAAATAATTTTCATCCTTTAATCAAATACGTTCGACATGCCTGGCACTATCGATACCATTTAATAATGGAATTTAATTTTTGTGATTTCATATTTTATAATTTTTTGGTTATTTATTTTGAACTACAAATTATATAAGTATAACTTTATTTTTGTTTCTTTTTCGAATTATTGTTCATGTTTTTTTTTCTTTTTGTTCTTGTGTGTGTGTATATTTCTGTTCTGTGAATCGACTTCCGGCAGACGGAATTTTTTCCATGCCGAATATTACTTGTATCATCTTTGATTAATTATGTAAAATTTTTTGGCTAAAATAAAAAAGTGATATTAAAAAAAAAAAGTTATAAGAAACATATTTTATGGATTTTATGGTTTCACCGGAAGTGTGAACAATTTTAGTTGTTCCTAGTGTTCATTCATTGGTACCAGCGCACTCCTACCTCAGAAATAACTCTCCGTAAATGCCACTTCCATTCTAATTACATCCATATTACTAATTAATTTTCTGAATGAAATCATTTCCTAACAGAACTATTTTCTTGTCCAGTTTCGAACATAATTTCTCTTTTAGGTGGATTATTAAAAAAAAAAGTTTTGTGCATCAAAATATGGAGGTACACTGAATATAGTACGTACTTTTTTCCCTGACTCATGATGATCCAAAGGATAATCATTGAGTTCTTTTATGCCGAGGGGTAGCAATATCCATTTTCAATATAGAGTATATCGATATAATAACGCTAACTGTTGTATATCCATTACTTTCTCATTTTATAATATATAGCGTACATCAATATTCAGATAGCTGTGTCATCCCTAACAATATTAGACCCCCCCCATAAGTAACTAAATAATGTTTTTTTTTTTAAATAAAATAAAAAAAAAATCACAATAGGTATACCTTCCGGATACACCTTACATTTATCACAAAAGTTTCTTCCGAAAAAGTTCCTTTCCATAAGATATGCAAGTTATAACATTAATATAACCTTCAGCTTAATAAATATCGAAGCAAAGTTGGATATACTGTGATCGGCCTAAAATTAAGTTTTTCAACAGAAAATTTATTGCATTTAGGTCACGTGAATATGGAAAACAAAGTGAATGTATTAATTTAATTCTGACCATTTTATTGGGTGGAGAAAACCAATAAACTTCAAGGTCAATATTTTTTATTTTCTTTATATATACAATGTATGTATTTATGTATATATATATATGTATTGCTGATTGATTTTCCTATAAATAATAAGATCCGGTCAAGTTGCGTAGGCGTAGAGTATTTTAAAAATTTAAAGTAGAAATAATATTATTTGTAAATAATAAAGATTGGACTTTAAACCATAAAAGAAAAACTTGTAACCTTCCTTCAAACCTTTCGTGGGTGGGTGGGGGAATCAATGAACATCAAAGTCAATATTTATATATTATTAATTTATTTCTTTATTAATATTTATATTTTTGTTAGCATTTTTATTTCCCTATAAGTAACATGCTCGCAGTATATTGACTGGGTAGAGGTTTTGAAAAGTTAAAATTTTTTGTTGCGTTGAGAAGAAAAATGTTATCAGTTGACTCCTCGTTAGCATTAGTTAACTAGTAGTTAATTACTAGTTTCAACCACTAGTTAGTGTTTTTCAACTAGTAGTTTTTTTATTCCAACTAAAACTATAATAGCTGTAAAAATATAATTGCAAAATGACTAACTATATTTTGTATTTGTTAGTTGCAACTATTTAACTAATGTTAAATAAAATCCGTGTATCGATCGTATCTAACCTAATCGATATATGTAATTAGATTTAGCAGGAGATGAGTTTCTTCAATGTATGGTACACTATTTAGTTTTATGTTTGTTTCCTGTTTTCAGTTACAACTGTGTATTGTTTCACTTTTGTAGTTAATTACTGACATACTGACACACATACACCTACATAGCATTTGCTTGAAACATTTTTTTTCGTACCCAGTAGATCTCGAAACATGTATTTCCGGGAACACACAATTTCTAGGATTTGACATGATCGCACACTTCCTTGTACCAGGAGTAAGAGAAAGTAGAAATGTATTTTAATAAATTTTAATGTGAGTATGCTTTGTATATGTATTAGTAATGGAAGAGCGCAGGTAAAATAAGTTGAAACTTGATATTCCGTTTGGGCATGACCATGAGATCTTCAGGCAGGTCTCCGCTTATTCTTCTTGTACCGTATCCTCCTCATTGGATGTTAACGATCATTGTAGCCCAGGTCTCTCTTAATTGATGCATGAAAGTCTAATGTCCTCTCCCCTTCCAACTGTCGTTCCTTGCAGGATGCGTTATTTTTTTTTTTTTGATTCCGCATTATGTGGCTGAAATATATCTACTTCCTTTTCTTGATATTCTGTATAATTTCAAATTCACCAATCTTACCGCTTTTTCAGTATTTTGCGATTTATTCTCGAAAACAGTTGCAACTTTTTTTTAAAAAAACTTTGTGTGCCTATTACACGCATGTAAGTCACTATCACTTTTAATTAAAACATTGTTCAGGGAAAATTAATTATTATTATTATTATTATTATTAGCGAAACGTTTCAACTATATTCTTAGATCCTGACACTCGTCATGAATGAAGTTTGTCTCTCAATATTTTAAGTAAATCAGTTGACCGGAAGTGCGAATTTCCTATCCGGTTTTATTACTTTCTCTCATTCCTAGTAAGAGAAAGCATTGAAATCGTGTCAAATTTTCGGTATCGATTTTTCACCGGAAATATCCGTTTTGAGGTCCCCTGAGTCCAAAAAAGTGGTTTTTAGCAAATGGTCTGTGTGTGGTGTGTGTATGTATGTATGTGAACAGCAAAGCTCAAAAACGAAAAATCCTAGAAAGTTCAAACTTGATTTTCCGTTTAGGTATCAACATGGGATCTGACAGTACGTTATCTGTCAAAATTCCACAACCGGAAGTACCACTTTACTAGTTTTTTTTTTTTTACTTTTTTGCAATTTTCTCAAAAATGGCTCCGACGATTTTCTTCAAACATGATACATCAACTACACCTACAAAGAGCTACAACTTTTTATTTAAAAACATTTTTTCTCTAGGAACATTCTTTTAAGGGCACTTTTAGGGAAGCGGTTGGGTTATGTTTTTTTTTAAAGTGCTATCATAGTTGATTATACAATTCTATCATCCAAACAAAATTAATTAGAAATACATAGATGGCTAAAATTCCAAGTTTCAAGAAAATTAGTAAACCGGAAGTGCGCTTTTACTGGACAGTTTTTTCAGTTTTCGACGTATTTCATTAAATTTGGCACACTAACTATAACATTTGTCAATTATAATTTTGAGGACTGGAGTGAGAGAAAGTTGTGTGAGTGTTTCACACCAGATTTTTTTTTTTTCAGTTTCTCGCAATTTTCACGATAACGATACTTGCGGTTCTCTTTAAGCTCCAATCATTTTCATTTGAAACATTTTTTTCCGAATAAACAAATTGTAGAAAAAGTTTTGAGGAAGTGGTACTTTAATTTAATGAGATTATGGAATTTGGTTTTTTCTTAGATTTTCTTTAAACTTCGAATACTAATTGCTTATATACAAACCAATTACTTTCTTAGTTGAAACATTTTATTCTAAAGTGTAATCATCATAAAGTGAATGTTCATATAGCTCATCTAGCCGAATCACATCAGTAAAATTGTACAGAATCACAATCTGGTGGGAGTTAAGGGTAACATAAAACATTTAATACAAAATTCCGTCTTTGCAAAGAAAAAAAAAGTCGAGCAAAACTGTGAGAATTGCACTAAGTAAGTGTCGTAACAGTGCAGTTCACACTAGATTTTTTTTCCCCTTTAATCCTTCTTCACTTCCTGTCCAAGAAGAAACTTGTTCCTTATCTCACAAAAAGAATTCACATTTCCACGCATAAGTTTGATGGAAACAGGAGTTGGAATATTTCTTTTTGAACTTTTTTTTTAAGAAAAGAAGTAAATAGAAATAGAAGTTAATATTTTAGGGTATAGGGAGAGTGGGTCACGTACATTTGGAGGGTTGAGTTGAATGAAAGTTAAAAGATTTCCGCCAACCATAAGTCTAGTGCGTGTGTGTGGGTGTGAGGTAATGCAGCCCGCTTGTGATGATAATATTGTGAAGTTACCTGCTCACCATAAGCGCGCGCGCACACACACACACACACACACACACACACACAATAATGCTATCAGAATATATTATCTGGTTGGGCGGGGGGATTTAACCTAACATTGTTCCCCCTCTACACATATCTTTACAGTTATCACTTCCCCTACTACTAGCACCCTTCTCGTCGGCCAGTTCTCACTCCCCTTTTCATCGAGTCTCAATTTCACTATAATTTATCATGTATATGAGTTAGAAGTAGATAGGTAGGTAGGTACTGTACACGTTATGGATATATAGATGAAGAGGCAGATGGTTAGCCCAGAAATTGATTCAACAATAGAGAAGCTATTCGGGCGCCCCCTCAATCAACCGACCAATCATACAAGCTCGGATTATCCTGTTATTAGGAGGGGTAAAGCCCTAAAGGTTTACGGTTTTCTCCTCCCTCGTTTGAGTGAACGCAAGCAGTTTGCATTCCCCATTCATACTCAAAAATAACCAATATCTATGTTGATATTTTCCTTATTATTTTTAAAGATAAATATTTTCTTTATAAAAGGGAAAAGAAGTCTACAAAACATTCACATAAATTTCGTTATGGAGTTCTACAGGGTTGTCTAGTTGGTCCCCGTTCTCTACACGATATAGACATCGGACATATCTGTACACACAACTTTGTACATATTATGTAGATAACACCGCCATGAAAAAAACCCTACATCAGCATCATACAAATTACAAACTCATCTACAGGCAATATAAACCTACATTCGCACGCAGACACAGACCATTTTCTAAAAACCCCTTTTTTGGGGGGCTCAAGGACTCCAAAACGTGTAATTCCGGTGAAAACTTGATGTCGAAAAATTTTCTCACGATTAGGGGAAAGTAAGAGAAAGAAAAAATATGAAAAGGTGCAAATAATGAGAATATATTTTTTTGAATTCACGTCAAATACTCTCTCTCTCTCTCTCTCTCTCTCTCTCTCTCTCTCTCTCTCTCTATATATATATATATATATATATATAAAGCCTGTTCCGTTTGGCATAATCTCAAATCCGCTGTATCTGGGATTTGTTTTCGCGTATTGCCGGTGATATCGGGCTAATTAGAGTTGAATAATGTAACTTTTTCTCACTAGTGAGAGAAAGAAGTAGTATGTAATTCATTTGTGTGTGAAAGTTGAACTTTCTTCACTAAATTTAGTGTAATAATACGTCACATTATTCAACGATTTCAGAAAAAAAAAAACAACATTTTTTTTTCATATCCAACAGCGTATTTTTTGGTGAAAATTAAAATTTTAATAATTGATACGATCGCGATACGTTCATTTTCCCAGTAATAAGAGAAAGTGAAAAATGATTACAATACATTCGTATATTATTGTCAATTTAGATTATAGCATTATCGTAAATATGATTAAATTCTATAATTTAATATCCTTTGTTTTTATTGCTTAACGTGGGATGCTGCATTCCATATTGATCGTTGCCCTACATTATGGTAAACATCCCATACGGCTTTTTGAATGAAAACCTTGTTAAAATAGCTTTGTGAATTATCTATTTTTCTTTTTCTTTTCTATTCTTATAAATTTTATTAAAATAATGATTAATGTCTGTTTGTTTGTGAATTCTTCAATAATTATGATTATATGATTTTCCTGAATAGTTTTTTCTTGGAATTTTCTCGAAAACAACTATAACGATTTCCTTTAAACTAGGAATACTAATTGCACAATTATAAACATATCATTTTTTTTTTTTTTAATTATATTATGATGGTTCTGAGGAATCTGTGACGTTTATCAATTCTGTATATGTCTGGGTAGGTCAAATTTGAAGTTTAAAGCAAATTCGAATTCGTCATCTCATTTATAATTATATTAAAAGGTAGTAAGAGAAACTCCTGTGATTAATTTAAACCAGATTTTTTTCATTTTTTGGGCGATCATGGTCTGAGGGTGGGAGAAAACTATATTTATCTTGTCTACAGTTTGGAGGAAGATTCCTCCAAGTTCAGGACTAGAAAGAAAGATCTATTGTTAAGATGAATTCTGATGAATTAGCTAACATTGTGCAATAAATTCAGAGTTGGGCAAAACGTAATTTCAATTACAATTACGATTACTTACGAATTACTGTAATTTGAAATTGCAGACATAAAATTACAATTACATATAATTGTAATTGGTAATTGCAATGACTTTCTGAATCATTGTAATTGTAGTTCACAATTACAATTACTGGTAGAGCCAAAGTAATTCAGTTACCAAATACAATTACATGTAATTGTACTTCTGCAATTCCAAGTGATTTCAATGCAATTACAAGTAATTGTAATTGGTAATTGCAATTATTAACACCAAAAAGGCACTAAAAAAAGTAATTAGATACAACTCAAGAGACTGAATTCTCCTGAAATTTTTGCCAATTTTTAATGATAATCGGGAGATCGAATTTATTTAATCGAACAGATTATTGAGCAGAAATGTGGCAGAGTTTACTTCAATTACTCAATTTT
>JAAEAF010013185.1:0-28618 GCA_011037195.1 Triatoma infestans
TGTTTTTTGCGTCTTTCTGCAATAAGACAACTTTGGCTTCATTAAACATGGTATATTAACTATACATTTAAAGTCCTATCACTTTTATCTACAACTTTTTTTGAGAAAATTGATTTTACAGATGTTTATTGATTTTTACTGAACATTTAATAAAAATTATAAGTTGTCATTTATAATTATGTAATGTGTAGTAAAAGAAAGGCGTATATATGTTTCTGGAAAAATTGATTTTAGGGAGTTGGGGGGCGAGAATCTGTGACGTCAGGAATCTAAACTGCCATTAGTAACTAACTGGGCTGACAGTCGACTGCCTGGTAAACTTCAGTGAAGACATTAACTCTTTATGACCTAAAAAAAAACAAATATAATCCATGCTAGAACTCGTAAATATTTCATACTGGTTTTTTTTACTTCCTGTTACTCCTAAGTAAGAGGAAGTATTGTAATCGTGTCAAATTTTCGATATCCAGTTTTCACCGGAAATATCCGTGATGAGGTCCCCTGAGTACAAAAAAGTGGCTTTTACCAAATGATCTGTGTGTGTGTGTGTGTGAACAGCATACCTCAAAAACGTAAAACCGTAGAAAGTTGAAACTTGATATTACGTTTAGGTATCACCATGGGATCTGACGATGCGTTATCTGTCAAAATTCCTCAACCGGAAGTACCACTTTACTAGTTTTTTTTTACATTTTTGCGATTTTCTGAAAATGGGTCCGTCGATTTTTGTTAAACTTGTTTCATCAACTACACGTGCAAAGAGCTACAACTTTTATTTGAAATATTGCTAAGGAAAAATTCATTTAAGGACACTTTTGGGGGAGGGGTGGGGTTAGATTTTCATCTTAACTGCTTTTTCAGTTTATTAGACAATTCTGTCATCTAAACAGTGTTAATTAGAATTAAATATTTTGTTGAAATTCCGAGTTTGAAAAAAATCGGATAACCGGAAGTGCGTTTGTTTTAATACTTTACTAAATGATTTTTTTTTTCTTCACTTTTTTGCGATTTTCTCAAAAATGGCTCCGACAATTTTCTTGAAACTTCGTATATAAACTAAGCATGCAAAGATCTACATCTTTTATTTAAAACATTTCTCTGGGATACTTTTAGGGGATGTGTGGGGGTTACAGCTTCCTCTAAAATGGTATCATAGTTGATTATACAATTCTATCATCCAAACAAAATAATTTAGAAAAAAATAGATGGCCGAAATTCCGAGTTTCAAGAAAATTAGTAAACCGGAAGTGCGCTTTTATTCAATGGTTTTTTTCAGTTTTCGACAAATTTCGTTAAATTTGGTGCACAAACTATAACATTTGTCAATTATAATTTTGAGAACAAAGGTAAGAGAAAGTTGTGTGAGTGTTTCACACCAGATTTTTTTTTTTTTTTATTGATCTCGAAAGCTGTTCTTGCCCCTGAAAGAATCCAAATTTGTTAAATTGTACAAACCGTACAATAAGCAAAACTGTTTCAATATTAAAATGTTTTTACTCTTAAGCAAACAGAGAAAGCAACAAACAAAAAATTTAGATTAAATTAGTTAATAAAATATAGAAAGTGAGAAAGTTTTGTAGAAAGTTCTGAATAAAGAAAATTTGTAAATGAAATTTAAATTTGATGCAACTAGGTAGTATAATATATAATTTAATGCATACAGTATTTTGGATTCAGTTTCCTTCAAGAAAGCAGCTGCCTGGTAATCAGCATCAGTAACATTGTATTGCATCCCATGTTCACAGGATGTATGATGAATTACTTCCTGTAAATGGTTTAAATTAATTATTACTGATTTAGTATTCAGTAATAAAACAAGTTTTTCGATTATCTCTGTATTATGCAAACAGTACTTCATCAACAACAAATAATTATCAATGATTATCTTTTAAAAATTTATTCTAAAATTGAAAAGATTGTCGAATATTAGATGACCAAAACCGTACATTGAAGCAGATGGCTATTAATAGTCTACGTATTTAGTAAGTAGTAACCACAAATTTTAAAATTGCCAGTTAATTGCCAAAACTTTGTAGATTGGAAATATCTTCTTCTTTTCTTCCCCCCTCCCCTTGACCTTCTTCTACTTTAAAATTTTCTAAATGAACTAATTCGAAAGATGAAATCCAGGCGGCAGGTGCTGGATAGCGTAATGCTGCTGGAGCAGATGTCTTAGTGTTGCAGCTGCTCGTTTTCGGCCGCAGGTGTGCGCTGTCCATAGTATAGAAGCGTATGGGCCAACAGCGGTGCCTATAGCATCCTTAAGCGGTAGCCGTCTGTCGTTTTTAGGGAATTATATATATATAATACTTGTTTGAATTTAACTAAGTTTCAAGTCTTTCCCTATTTATAATTTTTTTTGGTCTCCTTATAAAGTTCTAATAATTTATTAATTTATTATTCAATATATACGTACTTCCCGGTAGCAAATCATTTCAGTAACGGTGATTTTTATGGTAATTTTAAGTGGCAATTTATCTTTTAATTATTATAATTGTGAGTAAAAATATAGTTAAGTCTTATCATTCTTCTTTATCAATTTATTCCTTTTTACCTTTTTTTTTAATATTAGATGGTGTGAAATTTTCCAAATTTAGTTTTCCCTGGCAATTTACATGTTTTGAGGTTTGAGTAAGAAAAAAAAATGATTTAAACTGTTGAGTGAATTTGAGTTGTTCCTAAAATATGAGAGAAATCTGAATTGTTAACATTGTTCAAAAAAGCGAACCCTTCCCATCCTGAAAATTATATATGTATCTCATTTATAAATACCATAACTAAACTTTTTACACAAGCTTTCACTAATAGATTGTCTGAGTGGGTTGAGTACGTCAAACCGCCAGGAGAAAACCAAATTGTTTCCGCAAATTTAGATGCTATATTGACAGTATTTTTGTCTTGACAACTCTTTACCATTACCAAATTGCTAAAAACAAAAGAAAAGTATATGCGTGTATTGTGGATTTTTCAAAAGCATTCGCTATGGTTGACCTTAATTTGTTGTGGTATAAGCAGCATATGTTCGGTATCAGCTGCTAATGGATAAGAATTTTGGCTGGAATTTATAATATCACTAGCACTAAGATTAGAATGGGTCACTTGTGCACGGATGAATGAGGTGTGCAGGTTTCGAAAGGGGTGCTGCAGGGAAATACCATACCTCCTTTACCTTTCGCTCTGTTTATTAATATCCTGGAACAGTTTTTGCACCTTAAACTGTCTGCAAATCTATCTTTGTGTCGATTTCAAGTATGTTTGAAATATATATTAAAAATTTCAAAAACGAGACAAATCCGCAGGAAGTTCAAACTTGATTGATATTCCATCGCATCTGGCACAAGAGTTTTAGTTATGAAAGTTACATAATCAAAATTGGTATTTTCTAATAATTTCGCGATTAACATTATTTGAATTTTAAAATGGCATTTTAAAATTGAAAATGGCATGAAATCGAATACCGGAAGGTTACTGAGTTGTTGAAATTTCTTGAAAATATCTTCAACGATTTTCTTTAAAGCTACAATTCTACCTGCTAAGATATTGCATTTTCAGTTGATTTTATGTGGATTCCCAAGTAATTGAAATGTTAGGTTTTACCTTTAAATAATACAAAGGTAATTTCTGTGCTTGATGTAATGCTCCATGTGAACAGACTATCAACCAATCTACAAAATAGTCACAAAAAGCTATAATCTTAAAGTCACCGTGTATACTCTTCGCTCTGCTTATGCCTTACGGCAACCTTATAGTAAAAATGCCAACTTTAAAAAACTTTGACAAGTAAAATTGTTATTATTGCAGTAAGGAAAGAATCGGTGTGAGTATTTCAGGACTGATCGCTTTTCTTTTTTTAATTTTTATTCGACAAAAATAAATAAATAAACAAAATCGAAGCTTAAGAACAATGGTGAAATCTATGTCCCCCCCCAAACAATCAGTCTATGTAGTAGAGTCTGACAGAAGGTTTAGAAATAGAAGTTAATGTTTGTGCAAATGTCTCATGACTTTGCTATAGAAATGAATTTTCTGGTAGTTTATCCATCATAGCATACATATTCATTTTGTTCCTGACCAGTTTCGGATTTTCATCCATCATCAGAGCATATTCACCAAGTACATGTAGAGAGTTCACTTCATCGCAGTGTTTCTGTTACACTCGACATTTGTTGGTTGTTTATATGTGGGGAGGTTAGAAGGTTATGTTACTTAGTGTGTGTGTTTAATTTATAATAATTCCAGTTTGTCATTAAACATACATACATAGTAACATAACCATAACCTTATAACCTCCCCACGTATATACAACCAACAAATGTGAGTGTAACGGAAACATTATCTTGAAGTGGACTTTCTATACAAATTTGGTGAATTTGCTCTGACGATGGATGAAAATCGGAAACCGGTCAAGGAACAAAATGAATATGCATGCTACGACGGATAAAATACCAGCATTGCATACCAGACATTATCCAGCATCGCGGATCCATCCATATATTCAAAAATGTATTTTCTTTAAAGCAAAGGAACAATTAATAATACTCGTACTACTAAAAGTGTGACATGGAAAAATCCGAAACCGGTCAGAATTCACGACAAGTGGGACGGATGCAAAATCTCGTGATATCATCTAGCACTCAGAACCATCTATTCAGTTATGTCTAAAATGCTTTTAGTGCTGCATGGGAATTGCTCAAACTTTGATAGTTTTCTAGAAAAAAATTCTTCGAGCATTGACCATTTTAATGCATGATTAATAAATAGGTTGATTTGATAGCGTTTACATGTCCCTCCAACAATCGCATTCTGAGCTATACGTTAAGTTTAGCTTTTACAAATAAGCTCTCGTAAATTATTGTTGACTTTTAGTTGATTTACCGTTGTGAGAAAGACTTTCCGCGCTTACGTTTCCGAATCAACTAGGTTTTGGAATAAAGTTGGGTTACTCCATAGCCCTGATTTCGTATCCAATATTGATTACGACCTAGTATTGCTGCAAAGGACTTGTAAATAATTCTCCTCAGCGGCAATTTTTGCTAATCTACCGGCCATTTCCTTGAACTTTATTCCGGAATACCCTGTAATCCATATCAACTGGATATAGATGGTATTGATGATGATATAATTGTTAGCAGGATATGATAGTTGGTAAAATGAGGGCACAATATATTGGAATATATCTATAGAATGGTATCTTTGGCTGATTTAAGTGGCTTGAGAAAGATTCGGCTAATTAGAGTTTTTGCCTGTTTTTTTAACGATGGATTAGGTACTTGTGCCTAGCTTGCTGAACCTTTCAAGGTAGATCTTCTGACTGTTCAGAATTGATCTGACGATTCTTCTTTAACTTTTCATAGTTTATTTGTCACTGCATGTTAAAACCACAAATGGTCGGCTTTTAATTCAGTTTCTCCTACCTCTAGGTGGGAAATTGGCTGTTCATATTAAAACTCATTCGCCAATCCATTGCAATGGCGTGATGCATAGAGTGTGTAATGCATAGTGGACGTGCGCTTGGAGACTCAATGGTGGTGCCTCGATAAGACTGCTAATGGAACTATTGAGACAAGCGTTTGTGGTTTTAGTTTAGTTTTAGATATATATTATTTAACGGTCGCAAAAACTAAACTACTTAATAAGCTATACGTATTAACAGGCACCTTGTTCTTTCAAGGTCACTAGTTGATAAAGTCCCTCCCCACACAGTTTATAACTTATTAATTACTACTTTTTTTATTTTCATATTTTTTTTGGTATTATCACCTGAAATATCCTTACGTCTATAAAACTGAATAAATTTATTTTGTTATTAATATTATCTGTGTGAGTACGGGGTATGGGGGCCCGTGGGTGGGGAGGGGGCGGAGCGCTTTATTACGAAAATTTTATCTAGTGTTGTGTACACTTTGGTTTGAGCGTTTGACGTCATATCCATGTTTATTTAATCCTTCATAAAAGTCATATATCCTTGTTTATTTTAACTATGGTATACCCTTTATCAGACTGATAAAAGTTGTTCTGAGAGTTTACTTTGGCCTTAAAGTACTTAAAGTAACTGCTGAAATTATTACAACTTTATTTAATAATTTTCAAATGTTTTATAATTATTTATTGTCCGTTAAGTTTGAAATGTAATAATAATTTAATTTTATATAAATCAACAGATAATCACATTTGATATGTAATTAATAGAATCACAGTATAAAATCAACAAGTCTTCGGATATAGCAAAAAAAAAAGGCTGATATGAACCTTTCTCTTTCTCCAATTAATACAATTTAATTAATAAGTTTTCTTTATAATTGCTGTGTTATCAATGTTTAGTTGGGTTAGCCATTAAAAAAGGTGGTAGACTTTTTGATTTATATCCCTGAACGGATTAGTGTGGAGCTCCCCTCTATCTTAACTACCAACCATTATAGTGGCAATTTAATTTTAAACCTAACAGGAGCCCTCTGAAATCAGTTTTTTCTAGAACAGTGTTTCAAATAAAGGTGATGTGTCTTTTTTTTATAAGTGCAGTTAACATTCCAAGTTTAAAGAAAATCGTTGTAATCGTTTTTTTAGAAAATTTCGAAATCTCGAAAGATCAATTGTATAAAGTCTCATTTCCGGTCAATCGATAATCTACAAATCTGGAATCTTTAGCAATGCTTTTAATGCATCTTAATTAATATTATACAGGTGGTGAAACCACGGTAAGTTATAGTGAAATGGTACTTTAGAGCAGTTCTCCACAACCTTTTCTTGCCCACGGCACTAGAAAGTTCTTCCCTAAATTTCGTGGCTCATTAAAATTAAATATATATATACACATACAAAATGGAATGCATAAATATATAGAATTTTTTTGGTTTTTTTCATTTGATACATATACATACATACATAAATTAAGAAAAGAATGTAAAACAAAGGATAATGACCTACCTAGCCGTCCTGTTTCAGTTAACACAAATACTTTTATTCAGCTTCATAATTGAAAGTGCAACGTGAAGATATTGATCAATATCTTTTAAGCACGTCCGCTTATTAATTTTTAATTAACACTAGAGTTGAAAAACAATGTAGCTGTCAAATAAACTAAGGAATATCAAGGGTACCACAAAGAAATAGTCAACCTCAAATCGAGAAGAAGTTGTCCTAACGAGAATGAGACTAGGTCACACCATGTTGTTGACACACAGCCACATATTCCGAAGAGAAGAACCTCAGCCCGGTATGAAGCGCTTGCAATACGACATTAACGGTCCCGCATATTCTTCTATTGGAATGTTCGAAATATGTAAACGCGTGGGGAAAGGTAAATTTGCCGACCAGTCTAACAGATGTATTAGGAGACACTGAGGGCAATATCAATAAGACTTTCGAATATATCTTACGGGGAGGTTCATCTATTTCATTTGTTGTGAAACTAGTTGTACACATATGTATGTGTTTAGTTGTTTGTTGATATCTTGTGTATAAGTATTTATTTTATAAGTGATATAAGGGAGTAGGGGAATATGATTAAGACCTAGATTGTGGGTTTGCTGTAGAAATTGTTAGACTGGGGTGCTGGAAATGGCAGTAAGGAAAATAATATCAAATACTGGAGGCACATATACAACCGCATGCCCAGTAATTAGCCTACGCAGATGATGTAGTGCTAATTGCAAAATCACCTGCGGCACTAAAAACTGCATTCAGTGAGCTAGAGGAAGGAGCTGCTATTTTCGAGCTTCGCGTCAATGAAGGAAAAACGAAATATATGGTAACTACAAGAAGACAAAGGAATTTCCGAGAACTTCAAGTCGAGCCGTACCGTTTTGAAGGGGTAAAGGAATTTAAATATTTAGGAACAACCTTTACGGTCGAAAATGAGGTCAGCAATCACATTAGAAGTAGAATTTTAGCCGGAAATAGATGCCTGGGGGCGTTAAGATCGACGATCCGTAATAAGTATGTCCCCAGGCAAGCTAAAGTTGCCATATACAAGACCATCCTCAGGCCAATCGTTATATATGGTTCTGACACTTGGACATTGACGGTAGCCAACGAATACAAACTCAACTGCTGGGAAAGGAAAGTGTTGAGATATACATACGGGCCAGCAATGGAAAACGGCGTTTATCCGTGCCGAAAGAACGCTGAATTGAAGCAGCTCTTAAGGAGGATGACTTAGTCACGGTGGTAAAGCTGGGAAGATTGCGATGGTTAGGTCACCTCCACAGAATGGAAAGAGAGATTGCGCCGTGGAAAGCATATGAAGGTCACCCGGGCGGCGGAAGACCAAGGGGGGCACCGACAGCGATCGTTGCAGGATGTAGAGTCCGATCGCCGAAACAAGAGAGTAAGGCAATGGAGAAGGAAGGTTATGAACAGGGACGTCTGGAACCATCTGCTGCAGGAAGGTCCTTCAAGGGCCGTAGTGCTGCAGGAAGAAGAAGACGAAGATTGTTAGACTGGTGGGTATGGATATGCATCCCGGATGAGTCCTTACAAATTAGAAAGAGGTGCAAAGGACCATAGCTGTTGTGTACCTTAAAAAAATCCAAAAAATTGCTCTAGGATTTGCAGAGAAAATGCATCTGCAGAATTTATAGCATTGGTTGCAAAAGGATTTTGAATCTGAATCTGTATTAATTCAATACAAATAATGGTCAAATTTATTCACCACTTTTGGTTATTATTTTTATTGGTATATTTATTGGGAAACAAAAGTAATAGGCCTCTATATTCATAGTAACTATACTAAATTTAAAGAAATCCGTCCATACTTTTATCGTGAAAAACGCAGAAAAATGGTGAAAAAAAGCACTTCCGGTCAAACAAATTTTCTTCAAACTCGGAATTTTGGCAACATATTCAATTCTAATTAACAATTATTTAGTTAATTAGAAATATTAATCTGAAATAGCACTTTGTAAGTAAAAATAATCCCACCCTTCTCCCCAAAAGATGCTTTAAATGAATTTTTCCAGAGAAATGTTACAAATAAAAATTATAGCTCCATATATATGTAATTGATAAACCAAGTTTGAAGAAAATCGTTGGAGCCATTTTTGAGAAAATCGGAAATAATGTGAAAGAATACTACTGGTTGAGGAATTCTGGCTGACAGCTTATTGTCAGATCCCATGGTGTTTGATATAGATACCTAAACGGAATATCAAGTTTGAATTTTTACTATGCTGTTCACATACACGCACAAACACACACACACACACACACTATTTTCTAAAAATCATTTTTTTTGAACTCAGAGGACCTCAAGACAGTATATTTCCGGTGAAAACTCGATGTCGAAAATTTTGCACGATTACGATACTTTAAAATCATGCTACCCTACACATAATCTTTAAAAAAGTAGTTATTGATAAACTTAAGCTACAAATAATAAGACATTTTCCTTTTTTAATGATTCTATTAAAATGTGATCTATCTAAATAATCTATAAAAGTCTAAAAAAGGAAGAGGCATTTTTCCCTTTCAGGAAGTGACGTCATCTTTTTTGTGTTAATTTTAACTAATTAAAAAAAAAAGTAAATTAGTCATTTTTATTAGAACAAAATAATGTATACGTATTGTTGTTGTTGTTAAAAGTAAAAACTAGTTAGTTTTGTTTTTGTATTGTACAAAATACATAATGCAGTGTTTATAGTTGGCGCAGTGTAGTTGACCTTGAAATGACCTTGATAACGGTATGTATATATAGTGTACGGCGGAAGGATGTGTAATAGGGTCAGTGGAGGTCAGTCAAGCGTGAGTCTGCTCACTGCACACTTTCAGCCTTATCCAACACTTCTTTATGTAAATAATTGCTTTTTTGGGTTTTTAAACAATGCCCCCTTTATTAGCAATGCATGAACTACGCTTCATACTATTTAATTAGTTTAATTATTTAAATAGCCATTTTGAAGATAATATTTACAATAAATTTTTTTTTTTTCACTCTCAACGTTTACTCCTCTCCTACCCTAAAATGCTCCTGAAGAAGGGCACCAATGGTACCCGAAACGTAGAGCAACAAAGACTTCTTTTTCTTTAAAAACTCCTCTGGCCATTGCCGTACAAACATCTCATTCAAGCCCTGACGATTTGAATACCATTTTAAATAAGCTTAGCTTTTGAAAAATCTATGAATTTCTCGAAATTTAATAAAATTAGGTATTATAATAGAAAATAATTATTTACCAGTATAAAAAATTATTAACAGAGATAAATATAGTACATATTCAAAAATTGATATTCTAGAAAAATAATGAAATGCGTTGGCGCCCTCCCACATCCTAGAAATTTCGATAAAATTCGAAAGCGTAATAAACAAAAAAAAGATTTGCTGCACAGAAAACCTGTGAAATATAACGTCCAAAATTGATTTGATTTTGGTGAGACATTGATCGAAGAATTTCAATTTGCTATTTCTTTGCATCGTAGTATAATAATAATAATTCATACATACAGACTATTTTCTAAAATCAACTTTTTTGGACTCAGGAGACCTCAAAATTTGGACTGTTTCCGGTCCAAAAAAAAACTCAGTTTTGAAAATCTGGCTCGAATCGGAAGGAATACTTCCTCTTACTTATTATTAGTAAGAGAAAATAATAAAAGGAGTGTCCATTAAACTGTACTAATTGTCATGTTAATGTTTTATTTACATCAAATTTTTTTGACTTCCTGTCATTTCCGAATTTTCATTGGTTGATATAAAAATATACAATGAAGTAAGCGGGAATATAAATTACAGCGATACAAAAGTTATTCGATTATATTCATTAAAAGAGAAAAACAACTATCTATCTTTAGAATAAAGAAGTTAGAAAGCGCACTTTACGTCATATTTTTGCACTGCCTACTGTATTTTAATTTTAAAAGCCCCTCCCCCCGTATATAATTAACAGTGTTCAGTTAGTTAATATTTCTGTCTATTTATCAAACAGATTAATTTTTGTTTTCTTGTATGTTTAAAAAAAAAAAAGAAGTCCTTGCAATAAACATAAATGGAATTAGAAATATAATTGAGACCCCCTTTCCTTGTCATAAATAGACATTGCATAATTAACCAGAAAGACAATATCAACATAGAATACCCTTGAAATGATCCAAAACCTCGTTGCCAAATGAGAACAATGTTTTTTTTTTTTTATGTTTAAGATATTTAATCTTGTTTTTTTATTAATACTAAATATTTGTTTGTAATGGTTCTTCAAGATTATTTTAATTCTTATTTTGATTACTATCATTATTCTTTAATTTGTAATATTTTTTTTAATATCCAATTATTTTTTCCCCACCTTTACTTTGTTATAATTAGATTGTCTGTGCTTATTTTTATTTTTGTTTTTTGTATGTTGTTACGTACTACTAGGCCTCCAAGTAACACGTCTTAATATCTAACTCAAATCACAAATACAATTTTGCTCAAATTCTTTATTTTATAACCGTATATACGAGGTGTGTAAATTAAGTAATGAGACTGATTTTCTAGTGTTCGATCTGGCAACACTGGAGACGCTGGGCATGCGTGGTAGGGAAAGTAAACATCTGATACACGTCCAGTGCAAATTTGAAAATGCCAGAGTTGTTGCACTGTCCGTAGTGACTTTTTTTGTGAGCAAGGTTTTTTCAGTGCGTTTTAAAAATGAGTGACATCAATTACGAGCAACGTTGTGCTATCAGATTTTGCTTCAGACTTGGGCACAGTGCAACGGAAACGTTTGAAAAACTGTGCCAGGCTATGGAGACAATGTTTTGCCGAGAGCACAGGTTTTTAGGTGGTTTAAGTCGTTTGCAGAAGAAAGGGAATCAATTGAAGACGAGCCTCGCAGCGGAAGGCCTTCATCTTCAAGAACCGACGAAAATGTTGGCAGAATCCGCGATCTCATGCGTTCAGATCGTCGTTTGACAGTCCGAATGATCGGCGAAGAGTTGTATTTGACTCACACAACCGTTCATCAAATTTTGACTAATGAATTGGGGATGAGAAAAATTTGTGCAAAAATGGTTTCGAAAAATCTTTCACAAAAGCAAAAAGACATCAGAAAGGAAAGGAGCCTTGACTTTTTGGGAGCAATTGAAAACGATCCCAATTTTTTGGAACGTTTATTACAGGAGACGAGTCTTGGGTATTTGAGTATGACCGAGAAACTAAGCGTCAGAGCATGCAGTGGCACACTTCAACCTCTCCAAGGCCAAAAAAGCAAGAATGAGCAAGTCAAAAATCAAATGCATGCTGATTTGTTTTTTTGATAGCCAAGGAATCGTTCACAAAGAATTAGTGCCTCAATGCCAAATGGTAAACCAACATTTTTACCGAGAAGTTCTTGAGAGACTTCGAAAAAGTGTCATGCGTGTGAGACCAAACATCAAAAACAAGTGGGTGTTGCATCACGACAATGCTCCGTGTCACACCGCGATTTCTATTAATGAGTGTTTGGCCAGTAATAACATTCCTGTGGCTCCTCAGCCTCCTTATTCACCCGACTTGAGTCCATGTGACTTTTTTTTGTTCCCCAAATTGAAAAATCACCTCAAGGGACATCATTTTGGAACATTGGAGAATATTCAAACAGCCGTAACCGACCAACTGAAGTCTATTCCAGTATCCGAGTTCCAGCACTGCTATGACGAATGGAAGAATCGTCTTCAGCGTTGTGTGGCTTCCCAAGGTAGTTACTTGAAGGGGACAATGTTGAATTGTAATTTTATTTGATAAAAAAAAGATAAAAAATCAGTCTCATTACTTAATTTACACACCTCGTATGAATCAGCAATTTCAATACAACTTGAGATTCACGTGCACCATTCACGCGTACCCTACACAGTCTCACAACCATGACTACAACTTATTTCCACAACAAAACATAAGAAAACCCCTTGTTTCTTACTTATTTCTACAACACAGTCTTATACTAACCAAAAGTCGTGTCTCTCTCACAATCTTTTTCTTTTGAGTTCAGTTATTTAAAACCATGCCATGTGAGGTGCCTTAAAAATAAAAATAAAAATATTTTAGCGAATGGTCGGTGTGTTTGTGTGCATGCATGCGTGTGTGTGAACAAAATATCTCAAAAACGAAAAATCGCGAAATGTTCAAACTCTGTAATTCTAATGATGTGCTACCACATCATCTGACCATGCCCACAAACGGTATCTGTTGCATGCAGATGCTTGGGGAATAGCGATTCCACGGGTTACCATAGCTCAGTACTCCATGCTCTTCATCAGAACAGTACACTATACATTCAGTATCTCTTGGTGAATGTACCACGGTCTTCCAGACTGAGGTTTATGCTATTCTTTGTTGTGTCTTGGATGAGAGGGTACTTAAAAGGTGTTTGTATCTGCTCGGACAGTCAAGCAGCGCTGAAGCCGCTGAGTTCATGTGTCTTCACTTCCAGGTCGTGTTACAATGTTCTAAAAGATTGGAAGTGCTTTCTTCTCTGAAGGATGTGTCTAGTGTAGGTGCCAAGTCACATGGGAATTTTTGGGAATGAGGAGGTGGACAGGTTTACCAAATTAGGCGCCTCTCTTCCTTTCATTGGTCCCGAGCCTGCTGTTGGCGTGTCTTCTGGCACATGTCTGTCAGGCTTCCAGACATGAACAGCTTCACAGCATTCATCCTTATGGATGAGCTCAGTTGGTTTTCGGCAGTCCAAAATGCTCATCGGGGGTCCGTACAAGGCCATTAGTGAGACGTTGATGTGTTTTTCACAGAGCGTTGTCAGGCATCTGGTTGGATCTCTTACTGGATGTTGTGGTTTAAAGAGACATCTCTACATAATGGGGCTCATGTCGGATCCATTTTGTAGAGTCTGTGAGACAGAGGAGGAAACACCCATTCATCTTATGACTGTTTGCCTGGGTTGTGAGGAAATTAGGTTCAGGACCTTTGGTCGGAATAGATGTCTTAGGCTATTTCCGCGTAAGGTTAGTGGTCCGATTTATTCGGGCTGCGGTGAATCTTAGATGGATTAGATCCGGGTCTGGATTTTTGTTATAGACTCGGTTTGTTGTTGTTTTTCTTGGGGTAGCTATATGGGCCCAGTGAGGCTTTGGATAGCGTTGGGTTTGGTCCCTCCCCACCGACAAATAATAATATATAATAACACTATACATTTAAACTATTTACACTCTACTCTTTACAGACAATGTCTCTGTCCCTAGTTAATTGGCCTTAGTCAAGGGAGAAGGAAGGGATTAGTTCAGTGATATTGCGCTGGACTAGCAACGCGGAGGTCCCGTGTTCTAATCCAGACTGCTGCTCTTAGATTATTTTTTTCCTAGGAGTCTCTACAACTTACTGTCCGGTGATGGGCAGTGTTGTCTGTAGCTAGAGAACCACTTGGAGCCCGGCAGTGCACTGAGTAGGCTTCGCACAATACATCTTTTAGGTCGCAATAATCACCCACCACAATCTACAATCTACATCTGACCTTATTCATCAACCATAACTCTATGAATTTTCGCGATTTTGTCGAAAACAGCTCTAGCGATTTTGTTTAAACTTCGTATCATATCTACATACAAAAGTAATTATCACATTTTTTTTTATTTGAAACGTTTTCCTGGGAAAAATTATTTCTTTTATAGGGCTCTGGGGAAATAGTAACTTTAAGCTTTCCTCCATAATATTACTTCAGTACAATATATCGTTCTTCTTCCGGTAGAATATATTAATATAATTAGAACCATAGGTAGACTCCAAATTTTTGTGGAAAATCTGTTAACCCGAAGTATGATTTTCTGAAAAGGAATTTGAAGTTTTCCAAATTTTTCAATGTTATTAGCACTAATCTGTCTAAGGGGACTACTACCTGCCAGAGTAGGTTGTTGTCTCCTCCCCCCCCCCGACACATACAAATGTTGGTAAGCCAACTTTTGTTATTCTAAATGGTGAAAGTAGTGTAGACTTCACAATAATCTCTTATTCAGGTTTGAATTTAGTTTCAAATTGGGAAGTTAAGACAACATAGAGAGTTTATCTGACCATAAAAAGATAAGCTTCAATATTAATAACCATTTGTTTCATCATAACAACAATTTTAGCAATTCAAAATTTAGGAATGAATTAAGTAGCCAGTTTTCAAGAATTGCTCTATGGAATTATTAATTTACATACTTTGATAAGATTGATATGGATCCTTCTAACATGATTTAAACATTCTGATAGCATTGGTAAATTTTTATTGGCATTTAATGAGCGCTTACAGGCTGCATGTAGTAATGTTCTTGGCAAGAAAAGAAATTTGGAATATATTAAAAATAAAAAGAGATTAGTGCCATCCATGGTGGAACAGAGAGCTAACGGAGTGTCGAAAACTTTGTAACAGATTAAGACGTTTTTATCAAAGAACAAGAAATAATCTCACTTTGAGGGCTGATAGGAAAAAAAATGAATATTTACAACGACAAAATCAGATTTATATTAATTTAATTAAACAAAGTAAAAAATCTACATGGGTGGATTTTTGTAACGGAGTCGACAAAAGGAATCCCTGGAACTCGGCGTATAAATGGGCCGCCACAAAATTAAAAACTCAACCAGTCTTGTTGACACTGATGAAATCTGATGACAGTTATACTCTTGGATTGAGGACACTCTTCATACTTTAATCTCTAGTTTCTTTGCTTTTAATGATTATGGACTGGATTCAGCACACCATAAGGCTATCAGATCCATGGTAAATGAACCCATCAACACTTCTGATGATATTCCATTTTCCTTTCACGACATTAAAGTCATTCAATCCAAGAAAATGCCCAGGAGAAGACACCATCACAAGTGAAATTTTCACTTTTATTTGTGATTTACTACCAAACTCTTTCCTTACTTTGTATAATAAGTGTCTTAGTCAAGGAGAGTTTCCAAAAAGTTGGAAAAAGTCTAAAGTGATTCCTATTATCAAACCAGGTAAAGAAGAAGACTTAGGACCAAGTAGGTTTCGGCCAATCAGTCTCTTACCTATTGGAGGGAAACTTTAATAAATAGGATCATCCATCATGTGGGCTCGAAACATGAGATGAGTAACAATCAATATGGATTTCGGCCCCAAACAAGTACTGTTCATTGCCTTACTAGAGTCAATCACTTTATTAAATCACATTTAGCTGAGAAAGAAGATGTCTTATTAATATCTTTAGACATAAGAGGTGCCTTTGATTCGGCTTAATGGCTTGAAATTTTGCATCAAATGAGGAAAATAAACTGTCCCAAAAATTTGTTCTATCTAAGCAGAGATTATTTTAGTGATCGTGCTGTTACTATCTCTACAAATAGTTTTAAAGTAGAAAAAGTGATCAATAAGGAATGTCCTCAGGGATCTTGTTGTGGACCCGGTTTTTTGATTTCGATGTATAATAATGTTTTAAATATATCATATCCTGCATTGACTGAAGTAGTAGTAGCTTTTGCAGACAACCTAATGATTATGGTGGCTGACAAAGAAGTCTATAATCTGGAATGCAAGGCTAATTTAAGTCTTTTAAACGTTTTCAAATGGTCTCAGGATTCAAAAATTAATTTTAACGTCTTTAAAAGTAAAATCTTACATATAACCAGAAAGAAAAGATCTCATAGCTCACAAATTTTTTTAAACGGTGCATTGGTGGACAAGTTAAAATTTTTAGGAGTTATTTTCGACAAATTCTATAAATGGACACCACATCCAGATGCGGATGATATGTATCAACATGTGCACTGCAACTGACTAACGTACTGCCAAAGTTACATGGGGATTTAACGTTGAAGCTCTAAGAGTTATATATAGTAATGCAGTTTTACCATCTTTAACCTATGCTTGTCCTGTTTGGGGAAGAGCAATATCAAATTCGGGACAAAGGAAGGAAATTATTCGTGCACATAGCCTGTTGGTGGTAAGAGTTATTCGAGGTTTCAGGACCCTCTCATATGAGGCAGCCTGTGTTATTGGAAATATTCTGCTAATAATATAAAAATTAAGGTACTAATATCCCAGTTTTTCACAAGGAATCCTCAGTAATAGTCTGACTGAATATCAATCTTGTACTTATGACAAACCTCTGGATCCTCTGGCTACATCCTGCTAAATTCCTTTAATAGTTGAAAGACAAGAAAATGTCAGCCATGATTACTACGTCTTTACAGATGGTTCCAAAGATGGTACAGATGTGGGATGCCCATTAGTCTTCTTCAATAAAGATGGTCAACAAAACCTTAACAAACAATATGAATTGGCTCCTGACTGTTCTAACAACCAAGCAAAAGAATTAGCGATTGCTATGGCGCTGGATATATTACTATCCCAACAAATTGCAAGTGGATTGACGTGCATTTTGACTGATAGTCGGGTGTCCCTAGACTCAATAAAAAATTTAAAAAAAACACTTTCCACTGATCGAACAGACGAAGTTAAATTTGAGTAAGCTGATGGAACGCGGCTGGACCATTCACTTTGGTTGGGTGAAAGCTCATCAAGGTTTGTTAGGGAATGAGATCGCGGATAAATTGGCCAAGGAAGCCTCAAAATCCACAACTTTACCTATGAGTTATAGAGAAGTACCCTCATCAGTTATTACACGCAAACTGCAAGATGTATCTATAGCTGAATGGAACCAATTTATGGCTTTCTACTACAAAAGGATCCATTACCAAGCTCTTCTTTCCTACAGTTATTATACGTCTGCAGAGAATGAATGAACATCCAGTTATCATACAAGATGACTTAGGTGTTGAGTGGACACGGAAGGTTCAGGAGCTAAGTTACACCGTTTCAAAATCATGGATGATACTACATGTTCATGCCCACTAAAATCAATCCAGGATGTTGAACACATTATATTATACTGTCCACTACTTGATGCCATCAGAGTTCCATTAGTACAGACATTTATTCTTCAGTCCGGCGGCTGGCCTCCATGTCATCTTCACCAACTAAAACATTCTAAGTATTATGAACAGTTTCTGAAATTCGTTAATTCTATAGACTTTGATAATTTAGTGATTTAAGATAGGATTTCATTAACTTGATTTATTTGTAGCTTGATTATGTTTTACATAGTACAATTCTGTACATGTATGCATGTAATATACGTATGTATTTATGGAGCATGATGTAAATAAAGAATTTTTTTTTTTTCATTTATTTGAAAATTTACAACTGCTGGTAGCTTGCGTAACCAGCAACAAGTAAATGAGATGACTTACAATAACAGGAGAGGAGAAATCACCCAGTGGTGACCCTCTACATTATTTCGCTGCGCACTTATAAGAGATCACGAGGCCACTGCCGCCTCAGTCGTCGAGGAGGGTTATCTGGAATGGCTGCTGAGGAAAGTTGGTGAATTAATGGATTGTGATGATGTGCGAGACGGGTGTGAAATTTGCGGTATCGTATTTGGACCAGGTCACTTATAAATGGAATCTGGAGATCGGAATGTATTGTCAGGTTAGAAACGTAAAACGGAGCATTGGTTATACAACGGAGTATTTTGGATTGTAGGGTTTGGAGGCGGTGGATGTTGGAACGCTTGGTTGAGCCCCATAACTCGAGTCCGTAATTCCAAATTGGTTTTAATAGGAGATTGTAGATAAGTAATTTTTTTATTTAAAGTTACTTTTGAGCGTCTGTCTAGTAGTCGCTTGAGTAGGCTGTAACGTTTTTTTACTTCGTTTCGTTTCAGTCTTGTATGTGGGTTCCATGTCAGGCGTTTGTCTATATAGAGTCCTAGATATTTAATTGTATCAACGCATGGCAATAATATGTGGTTCCTATGAACTGGGGGGCAAATAGCACGTCTTAGAGTGAACGTTATATTTTTGCTTTTTTGGACGTTAACCTTCATTCTCCATCGGCAAAACCATTTCTCTAGGGATTGCAAATGTTGCTGAAGGTTATGTGTCCTTAAGACAGGATTGGGATCTGGGGAAAGGATGGCTGTGTCATTTTCGTAGGTAAAGATATGAGTGATCGGATTGGTTGGAATATCGGCAGCATATATTATGAAAAGAATGGAGCAAGGGTACTTCCCTGTGGTACACCAGCTGCTAAAAAGGTAATAGGAAGATAAGGAGTGCCCAACACTCACACCGAAATGTCTGTGTGAGAGGTAAGAATTAAGGATGAGGTAATAGGTATAAGGAATGATGCTCTTGAACTTCCACAGCAGCCCCTGGTGCCATACCCTATCAAATGCTTGGGCAATATCTAAGAAAGCCCGAGAACAATACTGTTTTCGCTCAAGAGAGGAAGCGATGACGTCTACAACGCGATGGCATTGATGAACGGTGGAATGTTGGCTTCTAAATCCGAACAGATGAATGGTTGGGTATTACTTCAGAGTCTTCTCAAGGAGATTGTGAATTCTCTTGAGGATGAGTTTTTCAAAAATCTTACCCAAATAAAGAAATTTAAAAAAAAAAAAAAAAAAACACCATCTATATTTTTTTGTGTTCGGACAAATGAGTAAAATTTGGAGTTTCAAAAAAATTTGTTATTTTTTATATAATTGTATTAAAAGTAGTGTAACTGTTTCTCACTGCATTGTTTCTTATTTACTGTTTTTGTGTAGGTCCATAGTGTTCATTAAATATAATACTTAATAAGAATACAAAATTATAAAAGCTGAAACGATCTTGTAGAATAAAATTGCTTGTCAAGCAAGTCTAGTGTTATGTTGTTTGAGAAAGTTTTCGTTCAAAATAATCGTTGTGTAAACTAGATAACCTTCGTTCATTAATTAATACATTTTACAACGGATCTTGTCTACCTTTCAGTGATTTCTAAAGTAAAGAGTTTAATAAAATTCACTGATTCAAATAACTCAAATTTAGATCGTAAATTTTTCTGTTCTCTGTTAAAATATTTATTATGTTCAGGTTTTTTTTTTTTTTTTTTTTTTTTTTTTGACAATAGAAAAATCAAAAGAAATGTATGAAATCTATTAATTTTGAAATTTTTGCTTAAAGTTCTAAGATATTGGTTGCAAAAATACTTACTTCTAGTAAGAGGAAGAATTGTCAATCGTGCCAAATTTTCGATAACGGAGTTTTCATCGGAAATATCCGTTTTGAGGTCCCCTGAGTCAAAAAAAGTGGTTTTTAGAAAATGATCTGTGTGTGTGTGTGTCGTGAACAGCATAGCTCAAAAATGGAAAAATCGAGGAAAGTTCAAAATTGATATTCCGTTTAGGTATCTCCATGGGATTCCAACAGTACGTCATCTGTCAAAAGTCTTCAACCGGAGTACCATTTTACTTTTTGGTTTTTTTCATTTTCTTACAATTTCCCCAAAAATGGCTCCGACGATTTTCTTCAAACCTGGTGTATCAACTATACACACAAAGAGCTACAACTTTTATATGAAACATTTCTCTGAAAAAATTCATTTAACGGCACTTATTAGGGAAGGTTGGGGTTAGGTTTCCTCTAAAGTGCTATTTCAATTTACTATACAATTCTGTCATTTAAATAATATTAATTAGAATTAAATGTGTTGTTGAAATTCTGAGTTTAGAAAAAAAAATCTGATGACCGGAAGTGTGTTTTTACTGAAATGTATTTTTCGAAAAACGGCTCCAACGATTTTCTATAAACTAGGAATATGAACTATACATATAAAGAGCTACAACTTTTATTTGATACATTTCTCCTGGTAAAGTCATTTAAGGGAGCTTTTGGGGGTGGGGTGGGGTTATGTTTTCTCTGAAATGCTATCATAGTTAATTATACAATTCTACCATCGAAACAGAATTAATTAGAAATAAATATACTGCCAAAATTCCGAGTTTCAAGAAAATTAATAAATCAATCTGAACAGTTTTTAAGTTTTCGACGAATTTCGACGAACTCCAAGGGATTTCATTAAATTTGGGACAATAATTATAAAATTTTCAATTACAATTTTGAAAACTGGAGTAAGAGAAAATTTGTGTGAATGTTTCACACCAGATTTTTTAGCATAATTTCCCAACTGTGAAATAAAGATAGTGTAACTACAAACTATTAAATATTTTCTTTGTTGTTGGTTGTATAAAGAATTTTTTGCTCTTTTGGATCAGCGTTTTATTAAAACGAAATTCTGTGTATTTCGTGTTGGAAAGAACAGAGAAGTTGAAGGCTACTGAGTGGATGCTAGACGTGGTTATCTTGCTTACAAATTAAATTTATCTTGCTAAAAATTACAGATTAATTGATTCATAAAAAGAAGTTTAGGCATATTCTCAGGGCTGGTAAAGGTAGGGGATATGCGAATTCTGTTGATAATCATTTCAAGCAGAAAAAAATGGGAGGAGATCACGTAGAAACACTTCTTAATCTACTGGCCAGATATATGAGGAATGCCGTGAAGTATAGGAGACTGGGTAAGGATATATGGAATGTTTTGTTGTTAGAACTTGGCATTATTGAGATACCAGAGTACATTTAGGTCATGGACACCATCAAGTTTGGTAAATAGGAACATTTAGTTATGTTAGAAGATAGTAAATTTAACTGAAATCCCATGTTGGTTATCAATACAGAATTTAATAATCGATTAGTATTTATTTATTTACTAAGAAGATTGTTTAGAATTAAAATTTAACGTAATGCCCAATTTTTCAGGCGGGTTTAACGTCCAATTACCAAATTAGAAGCCGTGTACAGGTGCGGAACTACATAGATTATTATAAACTATTTTTTTTAGCTAACATAAATTTAGCTAAAACACGGAACTCGAACTGAGGGGATCATCCAAATTACATTACATATCCACTTCACCAAACCCCTTGCTCCTTGGTTTAGAATGTATTTACCTACTTTTCAGTTCTTATTGCTTTAGCTGAGGGGTTTTGGTTTCTAAGTGATTCTCAAAGTACGAGGCATGTCCAGTAAGTAAGTGTACTGAGGCTCTCACGACTGGAGGGATTTTGTTTTCGACATGTTGGCTACACTATTGTGTAGCCTGATTCCTCCCCTCCGCAACGAGACCGGTTCCAGGTCAGTACGTTGAGAACTGTCGACGCGACAATATGTTTCGAGAAAAATGTCAATCCAATCTCCCGCCAAGTGTGAAATATTCGTGTAAGAGTTTTTGAGACGCTACAAACTCCATGAGATGAATTTCTCCGCTCCATCATTACTGGAGATGAAACTTGGGTTGCACACTACACACCTGAAATCAAAAGGCAGTCTCAACAGTGGCGTCATATCTCTTTACCCTCCGCCAAAACTTCAAAACCACAATTTCAGCCAAGAAAATCATGGCATCCGTGTTTTGTGGATGTCAAGGCATAATTTTAATTGAATATATGCCATCAACCATCAACTCTGCAAGATACTGTGAGACCCTAAAAAAATTGCGGAGGGCGATTCAGAACAAAAGGAGAGGCATGCTGACAAAGGGAGTCTGCCTGCTGCACGACAATGCCAGACCACACACGGCCAACGCCACGAAGGAACTGCTTGCCTCGTTTAAATGGGATATCCTGAACCATCCCGCGCATTCCCCTGTCCTAGCACCTTCAGATTACTATCTCTTTACCTCCCTGAAGCTGTACATGGGTGGAAAAAGGTTTTCAACCGACGAGGAGGTGAAAGGGGAGGTGGAGAAGTGGACTAAGGGGTTGGCGGGAAACTACTTCGAGGAAGGCATCAAAAAAATAATACCCCGGTTCACCACCTGCATTGAGAGGAATGGTGACTATGTCGAAAAATAGCTTACATATGTACTAATGTAACCAGGTAAATTTTTTGTTCAAATAAAAATTTTTGTAACCTACAAAAATTCAGTACACTTACTGGACATCCCTCGTATATAAACAGTCAAAATTACTAAAAGTGAAAGGGAATTAGTTTTTGTTTTTTAAGAAATGTTGGCTTTCCGATCCAATTTTCTTATCGCATATTTCCATTTCCAACCTGTTGGGCGAGCTAGCGATACGGAATACTTAATAGGCTTTCCAAGGTTTTCTCGAAATGCCAACACACACTACATAATAAACCTCCTTGGTTGAAGGAAAGATGAGCTAATAAGAATCCTAATAAGAATCACTGCCATGAAGAAATCAAAACTGGAATAAATGGAACAAATCAAGGCTAAGATATGTGTATAAACCATTTCGATATAGGATATATAATGCAAATTCTTTCTAAATCATATCTACTTTTTAAATAAACTCTAAATCAAATTTCTCTTGAAAAAATAAGAAAATGTATTTTATATAAGAGCATTATCACAACTCTTCAAATAGAAAATTTAATTACTAATCCTAATAAGTAATCTTGTTATTTATTAATGTTCTAGAGGTGTAATAAATTTTTATTATTGGAGAATTTTATTATTCGACGATAAACGGAACAACTTATATACAGTAGCAGTTAATGATTTTTTTTTTTGTAATTGTTATTACAGCTGTGCCAAGAATTAATAAAACTTCTTTTTATTGTTTCATTAATCAGTTCATTATTTGCCTCTAATGAATTGTAATAACAATAAAATATTTACTAGAATCTTAATTGGTCTTTAAAAGTAAAGTAATATCGTGTACATTTTTTATTGAACAACTATAGTTTTTGAGATGCTCGAAAACTGAGAATTACCACAGACTGAGGCTCAGGAAGTCCTGACATGACGCGGGTTCAAGATAGCAAAAATCTATAATTTTTAAAGAAACTGATTCTATGAAAAAACAGCTCAAAGACTTTTCTGTACTGGTGTAGTGGAATCGTTTATTGTGATTCCTATGGTATGTAGTAGATGATTTCTTGAAGAGGGCGGAAGTAGTTTAGAGATTTTTGGAAGTTAGAGCTCGAATTACTAACACTGAATTTATAAAAAATAGACTATATTTTTACAGTAATTTAAATATGAGAAATGGTAACTATTAACATGAAATACTTAGATAATTTAAAGTTAAAATAACAAATAATTTAAGATGATTAAAATAAATAAACTAAGATGCACAGTTATGAAAATAAGTAAAACCTGTATAGGGACGCGGAACTGCTGCTCGTATAACGATGTACTCGTATATAATAATCTAATCCCCTCTTCCAGTTAGGCGAAGTTTATATTAGTGTTACTCACACACTGTCAGATGTGTAAGCAACACTCACACCAAGACATCTCTCCTAGTGTGCGACCTTGTGCGACCTTGGTTAGTTCGGTGACCAGTGATTTAGGTCAGTGGCCAGCTTTATCGGTGCTTGCTTTGATGTAAAGTATTGACCCTTGTATTGAAAAGGGTTTCGTTTGTTTGGCCGCGGCCTTGTCTGGAAGACAGCGGCCGGCTAGGCCACTAGTTATAAATTATCCTTTATTCCTGCCATCCTTTGTGAAGATAGCAGCTGGCTGGAACCACTTGGACATTGCTATGACTTTGATACCACTTTGACATTGCTACTTTGATATGTCATTACACTGGCAACATTTAAAAAACAAATTTATTTCAAATTATCCCTAATCTTTCAAAGGAAAAGAATATACCTTCTCGTACTCGGCAATATCCGTAAAATTGGTACTTTCTATAATTGAATAATAATTATTCTGTTTTTTTTTCACCCTCGGCGACATGATTTATTCAGCATATTTCTTTAGAGATCACATTTTTCTGAGTATTTTTCAGCTACTCTGTTTAGATCGTTTACAATTTTTTTTTTTTTAACAACTCACTAAAATCGCGTCATTTAAAAAATGTTTAGGAATTAAGCGAAAATTAAGTTCTGAGGTTTTATCTGCGATTTCAGATGCTTCTTTTTAATAGTTCTAAACGGTTTTGGGTTTCATCTGCCGTTTCAGATGCTTCTTTTTAATAGTTCTAAACGGTTTTGGGTTTCATCTGCTATTTCAGATGCTTCTTTGTAATAGTTCTAAACGGTTTTGGGTTTCATCTGCTATTTCAGATGCTTCTTTTTAATAGTTCTAAACGGTTTTGGGTTTCATCTGCTATTTCAGATGCTTCTTTTTAATAGTTCTAAACGGTTTTGGGTTTCATCTGCCGTTTCAGATGCTTCTTTTTAATAGTTCTAAACGGTTTTGGGTTTCATCTGCTATTTCAGATGCTTCTTTTTAATAGTTCTAAACGGTTTTGGGTTTCATCTGCTATTTCAGATGCTTCTTTTTAATAGTTCTAAACGGTTTTGGGTTTCATCTGCCGTTTCAGATGCTTCTTTTTAATAGTTCTAAACGGTTTGGGGTTTCGTCTGCCGTTTCAGATGCTTCTTTTTAATAGTTCTAAACGGTTTTGGGTTTCATCTGCTATTTCAGATGCTTCTTTTTAATAGTTCTAAACGGTTTTGGGTTTCATCTGCCGTTTCAGATGCTTCTTTGAATAGTTCTAAACGGTTTTGGGTTTATCTGCTATTTCAGATGCTTCTTTTTAATAGTTCTAAACGGTTTTGGGTTTGATCTGCCATTTCAAATGCTTCTTTTTAATAGTTCTAAACGGTTTTGGGTTTTAATCCATCGTTAGAATATGGTTCATCAAGTTTGTGTGGAGAATTGACTTCAACTTTTACACATCACACTCAGAAATAATCTTTTCAAATTTGGCCCAGCCGATACCTTCTCTTTTTTCTAAATAAATAGGTAATTATTTTGGTTTCTTTGTCACCCGTTGGAAGGAGATCATTTCGCATTTCAAAATATATTTTACTAAGTTATCGTTCTTTCATTTTCTGTAATATATATATATATAAACTCACTTTTGGAATGTTATTTCTATTTATATACTTGTATTTCCAAAAACATTAAATTACAATGTATCTATTATGCATCGTATTCATGGTAGCAAAACATATTTTTTCTAGACCTTGATAAAAATAATAAAATTAAATAAATGTTGGCGAAAATTCTTTTCTTTTTTTTTTTACTTTGACCCCGAACATCACAACTTATAAGAATATACTTGATAGACAATTATTTATTTTTATATATTTGCCTAAATCCATTTACGTAAAAACTCCAAAGTTTTATATAAATCTCTGAAGTATTTATAGTGTAGCAAAGGGAAAGCATTAGAGCTCAGTGGTAGTGGAGGTCCCGGTTCAAATCCGGCAGCGCTGACCTTAGATTTTCTCTTGCCTTGAAGCCTCTACAGCTCACTGTCCGGTGATGGACAGTGTTGTTTTTAGCTAGAGAACGCTGTTCGGATGCCGCCAATTAACTGAGAAGGCACTGGGGGACACAACAGATCATCCTTTAGGTCGTATTGCATATCCCCTTAAAACCAAAAAATGTTAACAACGTAGATGGGATTGAAATAGAGAAGAGTGAAAGGGTTTCCACATCAGTAGTTTGCTGTAACCGATATTTCGGCCATATTGCAATGAGCTTCTTCAAGATCGCGTGACCTTGGATTTTGTCACCTTGTAAAAGATGGCTGGCGTAAGGAGCCCAGCCATTGGTATACCATGATTCTTTTCAGTACACCATTAGCATTCAAGATGACACAACCCTGAAGAAGCTCGTCTGTAATGAAGGCGAAATGTCGGATCCCTGACGCGCTCTCATCCCGGAAATTTATGTGTTTTTCCATATAAACTTTACCGCTTCCAATATTCTTTCAAGTTAATAGTTGGGGGCAGAGAGTTTGCTGAAGTATAGGACTATAAACAGCATTTGGACTAATAACGTCTTGTGCTATTGTTATTATTGATTTTCAATTAGCATTCATAAGTATAACTATAATCCAGAGTAATTTATGAATATGTAAAGAAATCATATATTGTTGTACTATTAAATTTACGTCGGTATCGGCTAGTGTCTAGTGATCTCGCCTTCATAGAAGTCAGAATAGTAGTTCCTGTAGAGGAGGACAAATTTATTGGGAAACGTCATACACTTTATCCTGGTGGACCAGAGCTAAACTTTGTCTTATGCCTCAACCTTGATACTCATATATAAAATCCATTAAATGTTCATTTTGTTTCAATAGTAATCTACCAAAGCAGAATACAGATATTCAGTAGGATCGTTTACATAGATAAAACGTTTAGGTACACACAAATATATAACGCTTTTGGATAGCAAATAAATATTGATTAAAGTCTTCCACACCCAAACTTCTATTATTCAAGTTAATAGGAATTTAAAAAAAAAAAAATGGAGAGATAAAAGTATTAAGTTGATTTAGAAATACTATTAAAATTTTTGTTTACACAACCTCTGATCGGGGAATGATTGATTTATGAACTAATACATGTACTAATCTTGCTTCTTATTCTTATAGAATGGGTTTATTTTTATGTCGTCACTTCTAGATAAAGAAAGAAGTGAACAATTCTCTTTCTAACAAAAAAGTGTTCTTGTTTAATTATCTTGTAGTTTTCTTGTTGTACTTTATTCATTATATAATGGAATTTTTGAAGGAAAGAAATGGTCTGGTTAGAATGAATTAACAGAATTTGGTTAACACTGTATATTATGATAAGTGGCACTGACTGAGCCTGGACTTTACACTTGAAATGATAATAAGAGTGTGGTAGAGTGGTAAAGGGTAATGCCACGTAGTGATTGGCTGTATGAACTCAGTAGTATGAACTGTTCTCCATTCATTCTCCCATCGCTGTATTTATGTGGTTTCTCCCACTCTAGGCCGAGATAGTGGTCCTGTCATTTTGTCTCTCTTTTTCTGCTACGAATACTCTCTTTGGATACTATTACAATTAGAAGTTACACATTTAAATGTTAATACAAGGTTACATATGACAGAAGTTGCTCGTTCTGAAGCTTTGGATTAAAAAGCCTGGTTGCGCACTAATAAATTAAAATCAAATTTCACTCATTTCCCTGAAATCTAAATAAAGGGTTGATGGGGTGACAAGATCTATCCAGGTAGTTTAGTAAATAGTATTAAACAGCACTATTTTCCTTTCCTACGAGCTGTACTCGCTCATTGTCCGGTATGAGTGTAATGAGAGAAAACGTCCGAAGTCCGGTTGTACAATGAGAAGGCTCTGGCCGCCACTGACTTTACGGTCTTTCTGAATGTTGACGCGCCTAAAATTATAAAAAAAATATATATACATATATCGCGTATACAACCCTTGAAATTAACGTCCCAGATTCTTCAGATCCCTCTAAATACAATTTTTCCCTTAGAGAGAGACAAAACATTTTGATGAAAACTCTAATTCAAAAATTGGACATAATCGCAATAGATAGATAGATATATAGATAGATAAATACTTTATTTGTACAGCACCAAAGGTACAGAACAGTGTCAAAAAAAAAAAAGTTTCAATCATTTACAGTGGTACTCGTTTATGGAGTAATAATTTTTATTTAGTAAATATTCTTTAAGTTCCTTTTTAAATTTATTTTTTGATAGGCTCATCTGAAGCAAAGACTCAGGCAAACAATTATAGATTTTAGCGGCCATATATATAATGGGCTTTTTCCAACTTTTGAAGTACGATGTGCACGCATCTGCAATAAGTTGTTTTGCCTTGTCGTAATGTTATATAGTTCCCCTCTACGCCGAAACTTATTTGGATATTCTAGTACAAATATGGCACATTTAAGGATATAAGCAGCGGGGTAGTGTAAGAAAGCCTAATCGCAGAAATAGTTCGCGACAACTTGTATCCTTTCTAACCCTGCATATTATTCTAAGTACCTTCTTCTGATAGTTAAACACATCCACCGCTAGTGGCGCGCTTCCCATCATGCCATAAGTCATG
>JAAEAF010013187.1:0-20574 GCA_011037195.1 Triatoma infestans
ATATGTGAAAATATTTGCTTATGTGGGGAGAATATTTGATTTATAGTGGATTTATCTCGCCGAAATCCACACTGATACCCACCTATCTCAGCATCTACATAAGGAAGGAGCCTTGCATATATGATGTTGGACAGGATCTTGTAAATGCAATTCAACAACGAGATTCCTCTGTAATTACTGCATTCCAGTTGATCTCCCTTTTTATAAATTGGGCAGATAATAGCCGTCTTCCACGGTAATGGCATTTCTTCTCTAGACCAGATTTCTTGGAGCTCCTTCAGCAATTCCTTCCCTCCGTGCTAAAAATTTCTGGAGGAAGGTTATCACATCCAGGAGCTTTGTTGTTTTTCATTTTCTCGATTGCTCGTTCAATCTCATCCTCTTCTGGAGGCTCAATTTCTAACCGGGTTATATTAAAATTGCCCTGCGACACAGAATCAAAGAAACGCCGGAAGTGATCTGACCATCTGTTCATGATTTCTTCTCTCTGGATAGCGAGCATTCCATTCTCGAGTCGACAGGCGTTACTCTTTCTCTGAGTAAAGTTATTTAGGGGGGTTTTTGGGGAAGAGGTGGTGTTATGTTTTCCTCTGGAATGCTATTTCAAATTTATTGTCTAATTCTGTCATCTAAATGGCATTAAATAGACTTAAATTACAATACCGAGTCAACCCACGACAGCGGTAGAGCAAGTCTCTAGCACTCCGTCATTTTCCAAAAATCAGTTTAATCTTCTGGTCCCCTATGGAGACCGTACCAAAGATTAAGCTGATAACACAGATACTAGTCTTTGATCTTAGCCAAAAGGTCGAGAAGCGATAACTTCACTCTGATTAGTATGAGTATTATCTAAATAGATTTCTAAGCTTCTTTCTCGTGTGTGTACTTTTCCGTATGTAATTTACTCTGCATTTTACTTATGTAAAAATTAGAGATAAATAAATAATAAATAATAAAATAGACATAAATATGTTACCAATGTTTCGAGTTTGAAGAAAATCGGTTAACCAGAAGTACGTTTCTACTGAAGAGTTTTTTCAGTTATCGCGGTTTTCTCCATAAAAACACCAACGAATTTCATTAAATTTGTGAATATAAACTGTGAATATTCATTTGTATCACTTTTGTTTGAAACTTTGTTCCGAGAAATTCATTTAAAGAAGTTTTGGATGGCGGGAGGAGGGAGGAAATAACTTCCTCAAAAGAGTCATTTTATTAAGTTTTAGATTCTTCCCTTGATATAAAACTGAAGATAAACTTCGAGTAAAAATTATGTTTGGAAAAAATTGTCAATTACAATTTCGTAATCCTGGAGTAAGAGAAAGTCGTATGAGTGTTTCACACAGATTTATTTATTTATAATTTTTTTACTCACAGACTGGTACCAGTTGTCTGGATTATCTGGCGGTAACAACTAGTGGTGATCTGCGTGATGCTTCTGCATTTTGCTCTCCTTTTACTGCAGCCGGACCAACAATTAAAATTCAACTTGTTTCTTCAAGATGGTAGGCAATCTTTATTGTATTTAAATATTGGAAATATAATAAGAAAGAAAAAAACAATAGTTAATTCTGAAAGATAAAGTTTTGTTATATAAGAAAGCAACATTAATCTAATAAGTTAAAAACTGATTTAGTTTTCCTTAGATTTTATTTTATCAGGAACACAGTGGAAATGTTTAAAGTTGGATCCCTTTTAACCTGGCACAGCAGCGCATTAGAGGTCGCGTTAACTGTGCTTACAAAAAACGCCCATTTAGCAGACACTACCGTGCTCACTTTTAACGTCACTATCTATCATAAAAACTATGTTAAATTATGTTGTTGGGATAAATTGGGGACAAATAATTACTTTTATGCTTTCTTATATTGCTGTTAAGAGGAAGTATTGCGATTGTGTCAAATGTGTGATATAGAATTTTCACCAGAAATGCAAATCTTGAGGTCCTCTGAGTCAAAAAATGATTTTTAGAAATTGGTGTGTGTGGTGTGTGTGTGTGTGTGTGTGTGTGTGTCTGATCAGTATAACTCAAATACAGAAAATCGCAATAAGGTCACACTTCATTTTTAGTTTAAGCTCCATCAAAGGGATTAAGAATAAGGTTTTGATCAAAATAGATTAACTGGAAATACCACTTTATCGTTGTTTTGGTTGTCGTTGTTACATCTGTGATACCACTTTATCCAGTTGATTTTTTTTTTTTTTACATTTTTACGATATTTATCAAAAAAGCTCCAACAATTTTCCCTAAACTTAGTATGTGAACTGCACAGATAGAGAGCGCTTCTATTCGAAACATTTTTCCACAAAAGTTCCTTTTAGAGATGTATTGAAGGAAGGTTACAATTATGCTTTCCTCTTTAAATTACTATTAATTTAAAGAGGAAAGTTATGATAGATTATTATAAGATTCTATCATTTATATTATATTAATTAGAATGAAATATGCTGTCAAAATTCCAAATTTGAAGTAAATCAATCCGGAAGTGCGTTTTTACGGAATAGTTTGTTTTTCTCTCAGTTTTCTGCGTTTTTCTCCACAAAAACACCGATGGATTTGTACTGAGACCTATCACGGATTTCATTCAATTTGTACAGAAACTCATCAATAATTTTGTTAAAAACTTTTATTAGAGAAAGTTCCTTGAAAAGTTCTGGTGAAAGGGGGAAGGTAAAGCTTTTCGCAAAAAAAAAAAGGCATTTTATTTAGTTACATTGATATAAATTGAAGACTCTGGCTTAAAAATTATAAGATTGAAGAAAATGGGTCAGTGATAACTGTGAATGGCTGCAGTAAGAGTGTTTCTTACCAGATTTTTTTTGTGTATGTTAAAAACAGGGTCGTTTCGACCTAATAAGGCCACCTTTAACCTATGAATAAATTATTGATATAGATTTAATTTTTACTTAGAATGTTATTAAAAACATTATATATTATAACATGCATGCCTTCATATTTACTATTATTTAAGATAAGGCTACTATGTCACCTAGGAAATTTGGTCACCGTTCCAACAATTGTTAAAGATTTTTTTGATTCTCCACAGTAACGTTACCTTAACTGTGTTAAATGGTTTTAATCTTAAGAAAAATCATAAGTCAAAACGGTAACATGGATAGAGAATAAGAGGAAATTGATAAGAAAATGCAGTGTGGTGCGAAAGATTCTCACGACTTTCTCGTACTCCAGTCTTCACGGTTATAACTGACAGATATTCTTTAAAATTGTAATGTTGACTGAACTTTTAACTGGCTCCTTATATTAGTTATAAATGAAGAAGGCGGGGAATTTTACCCGAGAAAAATTGCTCTTTATCTTAGCGAAGCTTTGTAACGACAATTTAAACTTCAAACCAATCTCACAGTTAGTGCAGCTAGTTAACAGCAAAATAAGAAAAGCATTGCAATCATTCTCTAAATAATTCTGAAAACTGTTTTGTGAATACGCAGGTTTTTGTTTAATCAATTTCTTTTAACTAGGAAATTCTAGCAATGCATTTAATAGGGGCCTAATTTTTCATAGGTTTTAGAACCGTGCCTTACTGCATACAGGTGGCGTTTTTGAGTAAAAATCAAGTAAAATCACACTTCCGGTTAGCGGATTTTTCTGGAAATTTTCATAATAGGATGCGGTGGTGATGGTATAATGGAATGTTAAGTTTCAACTTCCTACGAGTTTTCGTTTTTGAGATATTTGGTTCACACAAATATAACGGACTATTTGCTAATTACATTTTTTCTTATTTAGATTGCGTTCACAATAGTTCTTGAAGAAATATTACCGCTATAAGTAGCGCTAAGAGAAAGTTAAAAAAAAAAAGTTCTAAAAAGTGCATTTAATTCTATGTTTGTGACAAGCTGCACCACTTTTAGTAAACATCCAAGCTATTAACGGGGGCCAATTTTTGCGATCATGAAGGCGAATGAACAGATCCATTTCTCTCTATAGATTGCAATATAAGTTTAACCAGTGTGGGCGGGGGGGTAAAAATAATCCAATATCCCTTCACCTTCAGCAATTAAAAAAAAAAATCAACTTTTTATTCGAATATTCCAACGGTTATTAGATCAAGATTAGACCTAGAAACAAAAATGGATGCTGATTTAAAAATATAGAATATTTCAAGTCAGAATTCCGTTTTACCTTTTCATTTGAAAAACGAGGAAAATTGATGTCCGAGGCCAACGAGGCTGAAGAAAATTTTCGAAAAATAATTTGGAAATTCTGCCTTAAAATATTCGACCACGTCTAAAAATTAATTATGACGGACAATTTTACTTACAATTATCCAAATAATATAAACATTTTACATACGTCTCCTTACAAGAAACGAGTCATCTATGTAAGTATCTCACAAATCAAACCAAGGATTATGAATTTAATGGTTTTTCTATGTTTGCGTCCTGGCTATTCCGCAACGTATCTCCTGGTAACTCAATTTAGATTTCAGTCACAAACGCTGACGAAATTTTCGGCTTGTGACTAACGACAGAGAATATTAAGGGCTAATTTCTGCAAATATTAATGCCATTTTGGCAACACTGCTCTTCAATTCTTTCAAGGCAAGAACTGGATAGCTCAGTCCCACAATTCTTGGTCCAGTATCCTGCGGGTGCTGCTATCTTGAAGTATTTAGAATAAAACCAACTCCAGTGTTCGTGTCGAATGCAGAACTGTCCTGTCCGTAAATAGTTACCACCTATTCAGGACGTAGTCTTAAGTACTTGCTTTAACTTCATTGACGGAACGAATTAAACAGTTGACCTGATTTATCAAACTTTATTTTTATTTTGTTTTTACAGGTCATGGGGAGGTATCTTTAGCTGTGATATTTCAACAGAAGAGATTCGAGTAATTGGACCGAATCGAACAGAAAATTGTGCATGCGGTTGGTCATACTCGGTAAAAAGAATTAGAAATATTAAATATTTCAGAAATAAGGCATTTTAAAATAGCATTATATCTATGAGAGGATAGGAAGGCGCAGATTGAAAAAATTATGGTGTGCTTAAGACCTCATAATAACTGCCTTATTCCTGTAACACATCTTTCAAGCAATTAAGCATAAATACTTTGCCGGCTGTTTCTGCCCGTAAGCGACTAGTGTTTTCAAATTCTGTAATAGACGAATCTGCGCCCACCTACCTTGAATCATTTAAATCATACGTATGTAATAATAAAATGATTTCTAAATAAGACCAGAATCGTAGGTGGTACAGAAGCAGGGATCAATGAATTTCCATCTATGGCACTGACCGTATACGTTCCAAAAAGAATTCAATGGTGTGGAGCGACCATAATAGCACGAACTGTGGCGCTCAGTGCTGGACATTGCTTTCTAAACGATGCTGAGCCAAGCAATTATGGTCTATTGGTTGGTGAACACGACATCAGTACAAGTAAATAGTTGAAAAATTTGTTTTAATTTATTTATTTCTCTTACAGCCTATTAGAATTTGTAAATAGATATAAAAGTTTTGTAAATGGGTCGATTAACATTCGACCAGTCTACTATTTTAGTGAAGTAGATCTTTACATCACTAAATAGACAAGAGTTCCATTCAATCAGAGATCAGTGACTGAAGGAGGAAGTCAGAAATCATACTGCTTTAGTTTTAGTTCTAACGGCCACTTCGGAATACACGATAATGAGGAACTGGGCAAGATAAACCGGCTGCTTCCATACTCTGCTTCTGTAAATCTGAATAACTCATGACTTATCACAAAGAGGATATGGCCGGAACAGTTAGACTGAGATTACTGCTTTATTTATTTATTTTGAATTCTAGATTAGCACAATAATAGAAATAGTAAAAATAACAATCATGTGGGAAGAGAAGCAACGTTTTGGTCACACTTCCTTGAAGTGCGCTAATTACTCTATATTAAGGCAGTCACGAGGGCGCTGGATTTCCAGACTATTTTCCGGGAGGAACACGGCGGATAAACGGATTAAAGTGAACAAACAAGTTCAAGTAGAAAGTAGAATAAGGGGATTTGGCCATTTCTAGGTAAAAAGTTTTCAGTCTAAAAATTGTCTAAATAGAGGCGACAGGATCTGTCTAAGCAGAACATGGCTGCTCAGGGAAAAGGATTAATAAGCAACGGAAAAAACATTTAATGGTTTTCCGGAGCAGGACAAGGTTAAAACTTTGGCAGGAGCCAGTGGAAGGGGGGAGACTTAGAGGTCATTCCTCGCAGCCAGCCATGGCAAGGAAGAGAAAAACTGCCCCTCCTACCACCTAAACTCAAGATAGCGGAGGAAGGTGACATGCCACTTCTTTACCAAGCTTCTATGCTCCATTAGCTTTCAAGGTATAACAAGCCTAATAAGAGGCTCATTGCAATATGGGCAAACGTTTTCTAGTAAACCATTGCCGCAGTCACAACCCGGAAACTCAAGTGTTGTTTAGAAAATGTTACCGAAAATTTACTAAATGTTACTGTTTATTTATTTTATTTTTGTAGTTCTCTTGCTAGTGTTTTTTTTTTTTTTTTTTTTTTTTTTTTTTTTGTTTTTTTTTTTTTTTTTTTTTTTTTTTTTTTTTTTTTTTTTTTTTTTTTGGTCGTTGTTGGGTACTGCTAGGTTGTTTTGTTTGGAAGTTTAGTTGTATCAGGTTCCTTTGGATAGCGTGTTTCCGCGCTGCTTGCTTGAGTTGGGTAGCGGAGGGGGGAGGGGAGGAATTTTTCTTTCGCACTTTTCTTCCTTCTCGTTCTGAGGTGAGAAAAAGCTCAGGGACCACCCGAATGGTGTGGAGAAATATATTACTGAATAAGTTACTGAAAATATATTTACTGGAATTGGGGGGGGGGGGAGAGCCTTCATATAAGAGTATTTTTTAAATTTTTTCATAGATTTGGAAAAGTCTTTTTCAAATTTTGACCATATCTATTACAGGTATGGAAACAAATGCCACAAAATTGCTAAAAGTGATTCGAATCATAGTTCATCCAGATTTTATGCCAACAAAGGGTGGTAATGATATAGCACTGATAGTGACTGCCAAAATTATTGAATTTACATCCAGAGTTGGTCCAGCCTGTTTACCATTTAACATAAGAAAGGAACAACTTCTCCGGAAATACGTTATAGCCACAGGTAAGTAGTAATGGCAGACTGCCTGTTTTGGTGTGTGATTTGGAATTTTTTTTTTGTAGTTGATTGGGAGTTTTGTCCCCAGATTAGGATGTATCTCGAGTTTACTTTTTGGTAAAGTTTAAACATGTTTGTTCTCGGTGTCTCCGGATAACATTGAATCGAATAACCGTTAAAGCAGTAAACGGAAGCGTAAAACAGTTTGTGATTGGACCAACTTAGATTTTGATATTTACTCCCGCGGTATGACAATCATTACACAGTAGTTTTTCTGTCTTTTAATGTGACAATGTTTTTGTCCTAAACTTCGTATTGTCTTCTGCTAAATATAATTTTATTGCCATCAAAATAAATAAAGATGTCTTTGCGGACATTCTGCTCCCTTCTTTCGATCTTGTTTATAATCTTCTTAAACATTTCAACAAATTGCTCATTTAGCTAATCAAAACTAATGCAAAAAAAATCAAAATATATTAACCTTCTGGTCTAACCAAGTCTTCTTGGACGGCAATTTTTTTGGGTGGACAGGTGTGGTAAGCAAACCGCGGTCCCACCGCCATTTAGTTCTGGCCGTTGCTGTGTAGGTAGCTCCCCACTTTTTCTCACGATTTGAATCAACACAGGGTCTTTACTCCCTCGGGAATCGAACGCTGAAAGGCGAGTGCGCTTGCCGCTAAGGACGTCAAAAATGCAAGAGCTCATCAAGACAAAAGTAACTAAATAAACGCTGCCAAATATTGTAACAGTTCTGGCCAAACTAACTGCAAAAAAAAAGGGAAAATGCCCGAATTGTTGCGAAAACTATCGACGACTAAGTAAAATTAATTTCATTATTACATTATTATATATATAATATTATAATTTTTTGATACTAACTACGTAATGGTAAAATTTGAGATTTAAGTTTGTAAAATTTATCAGCATCCTTTTAAAGCTAGACTTTCTCCAGAACTTTCTTGATCCAGGCCTAATTTTGCTTCTTTTTTTTCTTTTTTTTGTTGTTTATGGCGAAAGGTTGGGGTGCTTCACAGTATGGAAATGCACCATCAGAAAGATTGCAAAAAGTAAGTCTGCAAATCATACCAGATGCAAACTGTACCTCGGTTTATGGACATAAATACAAACCTAAAAAACATTTGTGCACTTATGCACCTGGAAAGGATGCTTGTCAGGTCAGTAATTATTTAATAAGGAAATAAATAATTAAATATACCTACATATATAACTAGTTAGCTGTACCACATCATTAACCAGATGATTCTTAGTGGCAATAAATGAAAAAATCTAAAAAGTTAGTATCCTGGCCTGAGTCATAGTGATCCCACTCAAATGTAAAAACATCCTATAATCTTCCATGGATTTAATGACTATCCAAAGGATGACCATGAAACCTAGTCATTTTCAATCCTATTCCATGATCCTTGAGATCTAGATAAGTGGAAGACTAGTAATTGGGAGAAGACTTTATGGGAAGGCCAACCAATAAATAGAAAATCCGACACTGGGCAGGGAAAACTCAAATGGGAAAACAACTAAAAAGAGAAGATTATCATACAAATCCATTATTATGGATGCAAACGATAAAAGTATTAACGTGGGATATCCAAGCTATAAGAATTCCTCATAAGTATCTTTGGGATCGTAACAGTGCACTGCGGCCTTGAAAGATACTGATATTAAGGCAAGTACATGCTCAGCCTAAAGTACCCCCTTCCAAATGTATTTCGCTAAAAAATTTCGTGATCTGGGATGGTATAGGGAGGTTGTCTCCTTCCCTCCAGTATATAATGTAGATTTCTAAAATTCCCTGGATGATTAGCTTGAAGTCAGTCATATTGGTGGCTCTTCTACCTGCTCTTATAATCTGCTGGTTCTGAGTGGAAGCTCAGGGTGAGGAAACATATACAGACAAAAGCTCTCTTCAAATCGCAACTGTCCACAAGAGTTTAGAAGTTCCTAGTTCTGACAAGATGTTTTGTGCAGAGCCAAGCTCTCTCTTTCCACTCATTTCTGAACTATGTCTTAGAGGCACTGTTCGGTTATTTCGCAAAAGAGTTTTGGTTCTGTGAATTATTATTCCTTGTCTTAGCCGTCTTATTATCTTTCCCGCCAACATCTTCTGTCACCCAAAAGAGAATTCTCACTCAGGTCATTACTTTGGTCGAAGGATTCCCAAATATTTTCGAGCTGAGAGCATATGAGCTCAATACTTTAATAGGATGTATCACAATCTTCCCGATTCCGATAATTCTTCTTAAGAATGAACCCGAGACACTAGACACCCCTTCCAATTATGTAAAATTCTACTTGGAATATGATGTGAAATTTGCTCAGAGTGTCTGAGAATAACTGGTTGTAGGCTTATGTTGTTGAACGTTATTCAGAGCGGATGATCACTTACTCCGACTTTTCTCTATACTTCAGTGCCGAGGAGGAATTGTTGATAAAGTTGTACATTTCCTAATCCTCTCATCATCATAATCATCCCGAAGGGATTCTTAACTCTTTTACATTCTCTTCTGAGAAACTAGAGTCAGGCTAAACAGTCGTCTATTTTCAAGTTATTTCACAAAATTGAAGCGGTACAACTCAGTAGAATTTCTTTTATACTAATGACATTCCTGGCAACCACCAGTTCCTGGCTAGCTAGTTTGGACAGTAAGTTCTTATTTTAAGTTTTACAGTATGACTCCGGCGGTCCATTATATTATTATAAATACCTAAATAATTTGTACACCGTTGTGGGTGTTGTGAGTTATGGTTCTGGCTGTGCATCGAAGGACCCAAGTCTTAATATTAATGTACACTATTATCTTCCATGGATACTCAATCAACTTCCAGGTAAATAATGCACAAAAACATTATTATTATTAATTATCTTTTTTTTTTATAAATTAAAAAAAAGTGTTTGCTAATGAAAAATATTCTGCTTTTTTTTCTATAAACTGCAGAGGTTCAGTTTTGCATTAAATGAAAGAGGAGAACAAGAAGGAGAGCTGTTGAAGAAAAATAAAGAGCTGAAATAAAATTGAAATTACCCACTTTCGTCATCATTAAACAATAATTTTCGAAAGGCGTTCCAAAGTTTTTTTGTGGATATTGAGGCAAAATTGTAAAAAATAGTTTAAAAAATAAAAATATACTCTTATATTATTAAAATCACATTCTATTTCAGTAATAACCTGATCCAATAAAATTTACTAAACCATTCAACATTATATGTCTCTGAGAGTGAAATTTTGTGTATGTTCCGTTCAAAAACAAGATGCTGAAACAAGAGTTTGAATCAATGTTAACAATAGTTATGTTTGGCCGTTGTTAATTAAACGAGCAAAAAATTAGTTGGCTGGAGCCAAAGAAGAAACTTTATTTAAAAAAAAAATTTATTCGACGATTCGGACAACTGTGGGGTCCTTCCTCAGGAACTGTTAAGGAGAATAGTTGGAGGAGGTTCAACAATTTTTGAACCTCCAAAAGTGTAACAAGTGAATGGATGTTTTCTCCCCTGTACAATAGAGTGACAAAAAGCTGTGGATATTGCAAGAACTAAGAGTTCATCAGTTGCGGCTCATTCATATGAGCTGTAGTAGTCCGTATAGTACACTCCCTTTGTTAAGATTTTGACGATCAGTGGGTACTAAAAGCCTGGTTGATGATCACAAAATGAACGATACAACTCGCTGTTTTCCAGCATTGCGGACATGCAACGCTTTATGAAATAATAATGATAAGGTTTATTTAAAAAAAATGTACAGATTTATAAAGGAATTCCCATGTTGAATTCAAAATGCTTTCATATAAAACATATTTTTTTCCCGCTCCAAGAATGGAAAGGAATGTAAGGATGAATGAGTCAATGGTGGATAGAGGTTAGGTAGGATGCTCTCAGGACGAGTTAGGACATTGAAAAAATGGCTGATGCCACTGATATTCTTTATTTATAATTTTGTAAAACTATGTGGCTTACAAAACAACATGGTTGCCCAAATCGACAGGGCTTAAATGGTAAGAATAAGATGTTATTGAACAATGGGCTAGATTAAATCTTTTTTCTTCTTCTTAATCATTCTCTTTTATATCGGGGCTGCGGTGTGGAGATCTTACAGAGCTTCTTCTGTAGGATCACTATGGTCCCTCACTAGCACACTTCTCTGGGACCACTGTAGACCTCTATCTTTAAAGGATTGAATTATTTCTTGTTCCCAAGTGCTTCTTGTGCGACCCCTTCTTCATGTGCCGGAAGCACAAGAAGCCTTTTACTCATACGCTGCCTTTGCAAACTTATCATATTGCATTCTGAGGACGTGACCGAACCATCTCAGCTGCGTTTCCTGAATAATTTCTGCAGCGGGTCTTCCATTCAGATTTTTCCTTATGGTGACATTCCATATTCTGTCACTCATCGTTTTAACCTCACTCTTTCTGAGGCTCATTTCAGCTGCTTTATCGAGGACCTATGCCGTGACTATAATGTAAAGGATGCACTCAATACGTGAGGATCGGAATGAAAACACTTTTGTAAATGGCTAGTTTTGTCTTCTTCATTTTACCTCTTGTCTCACCAGGAAGCTTCTGTTGAGAGCACATGTAACACTCTTCCTGCGGCTCATATTCTTTCTGAAAAATAATTGAAATTGCAAAATACTTTTATTACAATTGTGCCTTTTTCTGATATGTGAACCTATAAATATTTAATGCATACTTGCTGTAGTAATTGACCTCTTACTCTGATTTGGTGGCTTATTCTTTCTTTGCTTCACACCATTGGCGGTGTTTTGTCGTGGTTGTGCATCAGCTTTTTCTTCTCAGCTCTTCTTCCAAAACTTCCAGGTTCTTCTCAAATTGGTCTCGGAGACAGCTATTACTAGTAGGTTATCGGCAATCGCAAAAAGATGTTGACTACCCTTTGAAGGTTTCTGGGATCCAAGTTCATGGCTTCATTTTTCTGGCGCATTCAGAAATTACCTCTTCTAGCAGAGCAACGAATAGGTAAGGGCTCAGACTACAGCCCTGTCTCACACCCAGGAATGTTTCAAATTCCTCCGACTCCACATTTGATGTAAGCACTAAATTTCTATTCTGCATTTATAAAGCCTAAGAGGCAGCCCTTTGAATATGCTAAGGCTCTACAGGCTGATACTCTGCAAGCCCGAAAATCACACTATTAAAAGAACATTATTAAAAGACGAAAGTAAAGCCGTAAATGGTTTTCGACGGCAAAGTAAGTCTTTGAACAATTAAAACTTATTGCTCTAAGTTTCGGGTACCATTGGTATCTTTTATCAGGAAAATCTAAACAAAGTATTGACTGAGGTCAATTCAAGACCATCACTGAGTTATTCGCCATCTTCACTAAAATGTTCCTCCCATCGAACTACTTTGATTTTCTCATACTCAACTTACAACTCTTATATATACATCTATCCTATTTGGCCAGAATCCTAGCAATTAGATATATAAAACGTATGTAAATTTTCGAATGTAAAATATATCGAATTTTATTCCTATATTCTATTTGTTTTATTCCTTTAATAATGTTTTCCTTACCTTCCGGCAGCTGGCATGTGCCGATTTCTGCCAGAAATGTGGTGTTTACTTCTGTAACATGGTGCTCCAATTTGATTTAAAAGTCCTTGGGTTCTTCCATTTTTATGTTCTAAAGAGATTGGTATTTTGCTTTAACTCCATGTCTTGCAGATACGAATTTAGAGAATTTACCAAGCAGATAGCTGTTAATTAAATCTCTTTCTTTAAAATCATGTTTTTCTTTTTCTCTAATAATTGCTGTTCGCAGTCTGCTTGATCACATATTCTAACTACCATAATATTATCGCAAAAGATGTGTGTAAGTGGTATAAGTAAGTTAATATTTTTCTCCATAAGGAGTGGCTCACCCTTCGTGTACTTTATATTGCCGACATCCGTTATTAGGTCTATAAAACGAATGTCAACTTGACTGATTGGCACGCTGTGTTTAAGCAGACCCAATGTAATTGGGCAGCCCCATTTATTGTATTGTATATTACCGCAATAAAGTGTTTCTCTCGTCCAGACTTTCCAAAAATAATCTCATCATTTGTCACCATTTTTCTGATTAGTTAGAAAAATATGTGAGGAGGAGAAATGGTAGTTGAAAGCATCGCAGCACCCTAATTTTACCTACTGAATGTTGGACACTAGCGTAGCTTAAAAAGCTCATAAGCCATGAATCACTGGCGTGGCCTAAAAACCCCCAAACCCTGAATGAGTTGTACAAAGCATAAATGCGAAATCAAGGCGAATTGATAAAAGCGGTGAACATTTCTCTACCTACTTTTATTGTTTTTCTTAATTATATTTTTGAATTTAGAAATTTGTTATGGATAGAAGTTTTGTTCCTGTAAAATCTTTATGATTTAAGGAGATATTAATTGTATTTTGAATAATAGCTGTTTATGTTTTTTCTCTATATTTTTTTTTTTTTTTTTTTAACGAAACTAAAATATTTTCTGATTAAAGATTAATTTTTATTTTTAACAGAAGTTTATATATTATTATTTTTACTTTTTCTCACTCCTAGTAAGAGGAATTATTGTAATCGTATCGCATTTTCGATATCGAGTTTTCATCGGAACTTTTGAAGTCCTCTGAGTCCAAAAAAGTGGTTTTTAGCAAATAGACTGTGTGTATGTGGGTGTGTCTGTCTCTCTGACTCTGTGTGTGTGTGTGTGTGTGTGTATGTGTGTATGTATGTATGGAACAGCATAGCTCAAAAACGAAAATCCGTAGAAAGTTGAAACTTGATTTTCCATTTAGATATCACCATGGTATCTGTCAGTACTAATTTGGCAAACCTATTCACCTCCTCATTCCCAAAGATTTCCATATGACCTGGAACCCAGACCAGAAGCACATCCTTCAATGAAGAAAGATCTTCCAGTCTTTTAGTACATTCCAACACCAATCTGGAAGTGAAGACACGTGAATTGAGCGCCTTCAACGCAGCTTGGCTGTCCGAGCAGACACAAACACCTTTTAAATTAGATGTTACGCACCATCTCATCCAAAATACAGCAAAGAATTGCATACCTCAGCCTGGAAAACGGTGGCCCACTCACCAAGAGGCACTACCAAATGATCTCCCGTCTCAAAATAGACGGCAGCCCCAGACCTACCATCCAACCTGGAACCGTCCGTGTAGCATCGGAGATGATTCTCAGGGTTAACCAATCTTCCCTAGGAGGCAACCTAATCCTGTAGGAATGACTAAAGACAAAAGTCTTCAAATTCCTATCAGAAGGGAAACCTGGAATCCTTAAAAGCATCTCGCGATAAATGGTAGAATGACCATATCGTCTACCCTGCCAAAAACCTGCCTGTTTAATTCTATAACAGGCTTTCATTGCCTGGTTTTTCACCTCCACAAAGAGAGGTGGAATCCCTAACAAAGTCTCCATAGATGCAGTCGGTGTAGTCCGAAACGCACCAGTCACCGCCAGACAAGCCAAACGTTGGATTTCTTCCAACAGCTGCCTAGCGGATCGTGTTTCAATGCGACGCCACCACACCAAAGCCGCATATACCAACCTAGGTTTAATGACCATGCAATAAATCCAGAACATCATCTTGGGAGTGATCCCCCAGTTCTTACCTACAACTCTTCGACATTGCCAAAAGGAGATTATTGCCTTTTGATGCTGTGTCTTAACATGTTCTGACCAGTTCAATTTAGTGTCGAGAACTACTCCAAGGAACTTCACTGATTTACTAACCTGTATGGAAGTGCCTAACAACCTGGGAGGTGTAAAACCTACTATCTTCCTTCTATGAGTAAATAGAATTGCCTGGGTCTTAATAGAATTAATAAAAAGACCTTTACCCTGTGTCCAGCAATATACCTTGTTAAGGGCGCTTTGCATTAAGTCCGAAATAGTGGACAGACAGCGCCCTAACAATAAAATAACCCCTTCATCGGCATATGCTTGCACATAAAATCCCGATGAATTCATCCTAACCAAAAGGTCATCCATGACGACGCACCACAACTTTAGTGAGAGACAACCAAAACGATTTTATTCTTATTAGCAAATCTACCAACGCTCGCGGAAAAGGTTGCGAAAAACCCAGGGGACCGAAAAAAGATGTATTCCCAATAAAAACACAATTTCTAACATTGCAATACTATCTCCAAGAGCCTCTACATAAATCAACTAACTTGGAATATAATATGATGAACCACATGGACAGAAATGATACTTACAGTTCTTAAATGTTTACCATCTCCTTAACGGCAGTAATTTAGTAATATCTATGCACAGATTGAGAAAGTTCCTGTAATGTTAAAAAAGTTGAAAGAATTAGAATGTAGAAATTTACTAGATTCTATTAGGTCTATATGTTTATTTAAATGCTATTATGATTTAAATTAATTTTTATTGGAAAACTAATGTAGAATTGTATTAAGGAAGGGGGAAAAAAGAAGAAAATCTCTATAATGTCAACATTTTTGGGAAATAAATATTATTATTATTTTTATGATTATTAGAATCACCGCCTCTATAGGATTTAATTCTGATATATTCTTAATAACTAGAGCTAATTTAACAGTTATCTAGACTTGATTACAGACTACATACAGACTTGATTTTTAAACTACATATATCCACTTTGCTTGTACAGGTCATCGGGAGGTATCATTAGCTGTGATATTACAACAGAAGAGATTGCAGTAGCTGGAACGAATCAGAGTGAAAACTGTGAATGCGGCTGGTCACACTCGGTAAAACCAAAATTAATAAATTCTAATATTCAAAAAATAATGTATTTTAAGAAAAATAGTTACGTATAAGAGAATTGGTAGGCGCAGATAGAAAAAGGGCAAGTCCAAATATTGGTTCCCACATAACACTTACACATCCTTTATCTACTTAAGCATAGAAGGCTTCAATGGCGTCTGCCTGTACCTTCAAGAATATAAAATTCTAAAAAGAAATAAATCTGGGCCTTCCAATTTTGAACCACTTAGTAAATGCATTCATAATAAAATGATTTCTAAATAAGACCAGAATTGTTGGCGGGACTGAAGCAGAAATCAATGAATTTCCATCAGTGGTAGCGGTCAAATACCTTCCACGACATGACGTAGTGTGTGGAGCGACCATAATAGCACAAACAGTGGCGCTTTCTGTCGCACATTGCTTTCTATACGATCCTGAACCAAGTAATTATCGCCTGCTGGTTGGTGAACACGATATTGCAAAAAGTAAATAATTTCAAGTATCTTTCCATTTAATTCTTACTTTTTTCTTAGTTTAATAGATTTGGGAAATACAGTACAACTAAATAAATTCATTCCTTTCTCCGATTTTGTTTTTTGGCATTAGCCTTGATGCCATACAGCCATAGCTCTTAATTGTACGCAGCTTGCCAACTATTTTATTTTGTTCAAATTTTACTCTTAAACACTAAAGGTTCCAAACAAAATGACACATCACATCCAAAAAACATTCGCACCGAGGAGTAGAGTACTCGATATTCCTCTACTCCTTTTGACTGATACCTAAATTAAAACACTAGAAATATTTATATTAACATAATTTGCAAGATTAAAATTTAAAGCGCACACTATATTTTGACCTCAATTTTACTCAAATATTCCACTATAAATTCGACTTTGATATCCTCTACCTTTAGAATTGTTATGTAGTTGAATAGAGTTGTAATTATTGAACTAAGTTCATTGAACAAAACATTCCTCTGTTGATTAAAAGCTGGGCAAATCATGATTATGTGTTCTAAATTTTCCACTTCTCCTCATAGTATACAGTGAGGGTATCGTAAGGGTAATTTTTATTCAAACCAACTGCAACCGTTTCCATTTCGGAATCTGGCGGAACACACATTTGTCCCGTACTGTTATCCACTTCGTATTATTAAAGCTTTGTGCACACAAGAAGAAAAAATAAATAAATGAATGAAATAAAATTACCTGTTGAAAGAAAATGAATAGAGAAATTAATAGAAAACGAAAATTATTTGTATACAACAAATATATACACTATATATTTCTGTTAATTATATACACTATACAGTATACACACCACAAAATGTGTTAAATCAAGTAAAATAAACAAATAATCAATTAATAAAAAAAAAAAATAATAATAATAATAATATAAATACCTTCTTTTTTAAACGAGAGAAAAAAAAATGAGGCTTCTGTATATAAAATAAAGTAAAATGAAATACCTCTTGATTAGAAAATAAATAAGAATAAAATATAAAAAGAAAATACGAATAATTAAAAGGAAAAACAAAATTTAAAAGAAAATTATATAGAAAAATTATAGACAAAATTTAAAAGAAAATTATATAGAAAATTTATAGAGAATATTATATAGACCAGAAAGCTGTGTGCAATAGTTACACTCAGTAGCAGTAAACTTTGTACCAAGCACAACCTCTCTCAACGAGAGCACAACACAGACTGTTTCTCCGATTAATATTTGCTGGTGTATTATTTTAGTACTGAGTTATTTCATATTCTGAAAAGGAAACCGTGGCGGCTTACAGACAAACAGAAACGATCGAAGGATGAAGATAGATGCGAATTACTGTGCTGTTTGATATGATTACCACTGCAGTATATACGATAATAAGCGGTGCCCAGTGTATGCAGATATGATTGGACTAACACAAAAAAGGAGATACGTCAATACACGTTCCAGGGAAATACGATTTAGGCATTGCAGTATGATGCCTAAAAGACGATGCCACCTCATAAATGTGTCAACTGACATCATTCTGCAAGGGTCGTAACTGATATTCAATATAATACGGAAGCCGTGATGCATAATGCGATCGACAGATTGTGATATAGAATTGTAATCAGTGCTTACTAGTTCTTAAGGACTACTAAATTTTCGATTATAGGGTTATCACATGTTTTAACAAGGAGGAAGCTGCAGTTGTGCTGCTCCAGGCATTATCTTTGGATTTTAGGCATAATTCTAATCGACCAATTCAGTAATATTAAACAATATCATTACCAATTCAGTACAATACCAGGTTTGTTAAAAATTTGTCTATCATCTTTTTCAAATACATATTTCATATCTGTTACAGGTGAAAAAGCAAAATGGCTTGCAATCAATCGAATTATTTTTCATCCAAGTGCTTCGGATTCACCAACTTTTAATGATATAGTACTGGTGATGACTTCCACAGTTATTGAATATACACCCAGAGTTGGTCCAGCCTGTTTACCGTTTAACATAAAAAAGGAAGATCTGATTGGAAAATATGTTACTGCCACAGGTAGTTAATGTGTGAGACTGTTTGATATATGTTTGGAACGAAATGATTGGATGTTCTAACTATTCCAGAATTAATGTAGTGTCAAGCATGTTCTGCCGAGTCGGAAAATGTTTTTTCCCCTACTACCTCGGCACTGAATAATTGTTTGAGTCTGGTAACCGAATAGCAATAAATGGAAGGGGTAACCATTTGATTTGAAAAATGTGTTGCAGCCTAACAAATTTTCGAAGTTGAATTTTCACCGGAAAAAACTGTTTTGAAGTCTTCTGAGAATGTAAAAAATGTTCTTAGCGATTTCATCAACTGTTTTGTGTAGTACATATGCATCTGACATGAAAGTCCAGCAGCAGCAACCAAACCCACCAATCGGAAAGGTAGATTTACTGAACTGATTTTTCAATTTCTTTAATTCTCACAAAAACACTATAACGATTTTCTTTAAACTTCGTGCAGCGTCTACCCACATATTTGTCTATCCAGTAAAATTCATTTTTTTGCAGTTATAATGGAACATCCATGGTAATTGTAGGGGCTACTGAAATAGTAATGTTCGCCGTGAAGCCTCGTTTTTATTCCACTGTCTTGAAGTCTAAGAATGAAAAAAACTTCGTATAGCATCTACTCATATAATTGCCTATCACTTTTATTTTTAAATTTTCTCAGATAAATTTATATGTTGGTGTTCTAAAGGAACAATCAAGGTAAGTGTTTAGATTCCCGTCTCAACCTCTCAACCAGGTATAATTAGTAGTATTCGCCGTGAAGCCACACGGATTACGAGCATGTTACTTTTGTTGGAAAATGAATTGTATTGCAATAATGAAAATTAATAATTAAGCACCGGATGAATCACAATTCAATTTATTTGATTTTATCATTCAAAATACACATAGTTAAAATATGATCATAAAATGACGTAAATAACTGATAGAAGAGAAAAAAAGAAAAGAAAATGGCTGAAAGTAATTATACATTACAGAAACAAATTTATACAAGTGATTTCATTAGTTTTTTTGGATCCAATTAGAATCTTTTTGATAAGTATTTTAATTTTTGGTACCCGAAATGCCGGCCGGCGTATACGACATTAAATTTGCCTTTAAAATAATTTTGTGGATGCGTATAATGCGACTAAGCGATGAATGGGCGAATGTGGTGCTGAATTGTCCTAGTGTCTGATATATTCCTTTGGTGTGCTGTAGAACTACAGAGACAAAGAAATGAACCCATGAATTTTTTGAATTTTCCCCAAAACCATTCTACTATATTCTTTAAAATGGAAAGGCTAACAGCACAATTACATACGTATCGCTTTTGTTTGAAACAGGTTAATAGGTTTGTTGAATGTTATTACAGCTGACTATAATATAATCACTGAGTAACTAATTATGCTACGGCGACGACCAACATGTACCTCTACTACCTCTATATTTGGTTTCCATAGCAACTCAATACAAATTTCAAGTTTGAAGTGGTGACTCTGTAATCCATTCTTTAATGATTTTTTTAAAAGTTTTAAATTTAATAAGAAAAAATTTTACGGGTGTTTCACACCAGATTTATGTCTAATTTATTTGTTTTATGATGTCAGGATGGGGTTTTCTACAATCAGGTGGTCCATCACCAGAAAGATTGCAAAAAGTAAGTCAGCAAATCGTATCAGACTCGGACTGTACACCAATTTATCCAGATGATTTCGAACCCAAACAACATTTGTGTACTTACACACCAGGAAAGAATACTTGTAAGGTCAGTAAATATGTATATATTCGCTATATTACCACGTCATTGACCTCATGAAGTGGATAAAAAAAAAAAACTTATCTGAGTCATAGGGGTCCCAGCAAAATCTAATGAAGTCCCTTTAAACTTAATTCAATATATGCACTATCCCACAGGGTGCCTCATTCTGTAAACTGTTCAATACTCAATCCTACTCTGATTCTTGAACTGTGACTTAAAGAAGTGAAGGGAAGGCTAAGAAATAAATGGAAAGTGCAGCTCAGGAACGAGAGACTTTGGAAAATGAAGTCTGGAGTCGCTCTTCACTGTCATCTATAAAACTGGTGTCTAATCTTATGTTATTTAATATCATTTACTAGGAAGTCGTGCTTCATTTTCCATTATTATACAACCCTATAGAAAAATTGCTAATCCTTGGGGACTTGCAGAAGTGACAGCC
>JAAEAF010013189.1:0-11923 GCA_011037195.1 Triatoma infestans
ACATTCAGTTCTTCTGTCCCATCATAATAGAATTTAAGACCATTATTTCTAGTTTTTCCTTTGTGAAAAAAAAAATCATGACTTCAAATTTATCTCTATTTACTTCCAATTCATTACTATAGCAAGAAGCTTTCAAGACAAAAGGAAATAATTGCCTTTTAAATATGTATGTCTTAATACGTTCCTACCAATTACACTGTCAAGAACTACTCCAAGAAAACTTTGCCGATTCGCAAATCTAAACAGAAGTTTCTCCTAATAACCTAGGAAGTATTAATCCTACGATCTTTCATGTATGGGAAAATAAAATCACCTGGTCCTTATCGGGATTAATAAAAGACTCTTATCCTGAGACCTGTAATGAGTATTAATTATGGATAATATTTCTCTTATACCGGAAATAGTCTTAACATATTTTTACTTTCTCTTACTCCTGGTAAAAGGAAGTATTGTAATCGTGTCAAATTTTCGATATTGAGTTTTCACCGGAAATATTCGTTTTGAGGTCTCCTGAGTCCAAAAAAGTAGTTTTTAGCAAATATTCTGTGTGTGTGTATGTATGTATGTATGTATGTATGTGAACAGCATAGCTCAAAAACGAAAAACCGTAGAAAGTTCAAACTTGATATTTCGTTTAGATATTACCATGGGATCCGACATGGGGTCATCTGTCAAAATTCCTCAACCGGAAGTAGCACTTTACTAGCTGTTTTTTTTTTTTTTTTTACTTTTTTGGGATTTTCTCAAAAATAGCTCCAACGATTTTCTTCAAACTTGGTATATCAACTACATATACTAATAGCTACAACCTTTATTTGAAACATTCTTTCTCCTTAAAAAATTCATTTAAGGGCACTTCTGGGGGAAAGGTGGGGTTAGGTTTTCATCTAAAGTGCTATTTCAGTTTATTAGACAATTCTATCATCTAAATAATGTTGATTATAATTTTAATATATTGTTGAAATTCCAAGTTTGAAAAAAATCGGATAACCGGAAGTGCGTTTTTACATTACCACTTTACTAAAAATGATTTTTTTCACTTTTTCGCGATTTTCTCCAAAAATGTCTCCGACGATTTTCTTGAAACTTCGTATATAAACTAAACATACAAAGATCTACAACTTCTATTTAAAACATTTCTCTGGGAAAAATTCATTTAAGGGCACTTTTGGAGGAGGGGTGGGGTTATGTTTTTCTCTAAAGTGCTATCATTGATTGATTATACAATTCTATCATCCAAACAAAATTAATTAGAAATAAATAGATGGCCGAAATTCCGAGTTTCAAGAAAATCAGTAAACCGGAAGTGCGCTTTTACTTGACAGTTTTTCGACGAATTTCATTAAATTTAGCACATAACCTATACAATTTATCAATTATAAATTTGAGAACTGGAGTAAGAGAAAGTTGTGTGAGTGTTTCACACCAGATTTTTTTTCTTTTTACTAACGTAAATAAAGTTCTTTTACATATAAAATATCATTAAGAAATATTAAAAAAAAACTGGTAATAAAAGTGATCGGCGTTTTAATTATTAAACAGTTATTTAATAACAGAGGAAAATTGTAACAACAGATTATTATTATAAACCCAGGTGTATTTTATTAACAAAAATTTACATCCTATATCGGTGATACAAACCATATGTGTATCATGATTAAAATCAAGTAATTAATTCAACTCTTTAAATATAATGTGACTATGTTTTTGTTTTTTTTGTAAAAACTAATAAAATTTATTATTTTACAATTTTTTATTACTGTATTAACTACTATATTTTAAATTTTAATTGCATATTAGTATTAAAAAATTCATTAATAATTATTTACATTTTATTCCTTAACAAATAATTATCTAAAAATTCAAAATCAGGATTAAATAATATGAAATTCTAGGAAGTAAGTTTTTATCTGGGCAGTTAGCATTCCAATTTTATAGGAAATAGTTAGCGAAAAACAGTCGTTTACGTGAAAATCCAAAAAAAAAACCGGTGTGAAACACTCACACAACTTTCTCTTACTCCAGTTCTCAAAATTATAATTGACAAAGTTTTATAGTTTGTGTATCAAATTTAATGAACTTCGTCGAAAACTGAAAAAACTGTTGTAGTGGAAGAACGAAATGAAAAATAATAGTTTTTAAAAATAATTTAGAATATTTTATAATGTGAATTTAACTTCAAAAAAAAGTTTATTTTAGTGTCAGGTACTGTAAATTGGGATCATGGCAAATAGAAAAACAAAGGCACAAAATCCCGTTAGGGTAAATCTTTTGTACAAGAAAATTCCCCCGCTAGAGAGATAGAGCAATTCCAAAGAATAGAGAGAGCCATCAGCTTTCAAATAGTTCAGTTCAAAAAAGACAGTCCTCCCTTCTAACTTTCAACGAAGCCCAATGTATTCCAGCGTTTGAAAGCCAGAAGCACTTCAGAATCGCTCGTGCCAATGATAGAATATTTGCCTTTTATTCTAGATAAACATCATTTATATAAAGATACAGTGTGTATTGTACTAACTTAATTTCCGAAGAGATAATATAATTATTTATAAAACCCTGGTGACTTCTTAATTATCTTAAACACTTCTATCTGCAAACAAGCATACAGCCCTTTTAGGAAACGCATTCGTTGCTACACGCCTACCAGCATACTAACAAATACACAGCATCAACCCTTACAATTACACTGTCCAGTAAAAAAGCGCACTTTTGTCGGTTAACTACTAATTTCCTTGAAACTCAACTTTCGGCCATCTCTTTATTTTTAAATTATTTTGTTTGGATCATCGAATTTGTATAAAATCATTATGTAGCAATTTATAGAAAAACCGTAACCCCAACCCACCCCCAAAACACCCGTACACCCTAAAAGTGCCCTTTAAATGAATTTTTCCTGAGAAAATTGTTTTAAATAAAGTTGTAGATCATTGTATGTTTTGTTTTATTTATTTAAGGACTGTTTTCAAGGAAATCATCGGGAACTAATTTTAAGAACAATCTCGGAAAAGTGTAAAAAAAAAAAAATTAAATTCATTTCCTAAAGTTGGTAATGTCAAAAGCCTACGTTTTCCGGTTTATATTTCGATTTTTTTTTTTGTGGAAGACTCGGAATTTCAACAACAAATCATTCTCATTAACATTTTAGGGTAAAGCATTGTTTTATAAACTGAAATAAGCACGTTAATGAAAAAAAAAAAAAAAACTAACCCCAACCCCTCCCCCATAACCTGAACTGGCCCTTAAATGAATTTTCCTAGAGAAATGTTGTAAATAAAAGTTGTAGCTATTTGTATGTGTAGCTGATATATAACAAGTTTAAAGAAAATCGTCGGAGTCATTTTTGAGAAAAACGCAAAAAAGTAATAAAAAAAAAACTAGAAAAGTGGTACTTCCGGTTGAGGAAGTTTGTCAGATGACCCGCCACTGTTCCCTCAGAACTATCTATAATTTTCATTTTCCCGGGAAAAATGTCTCATTTCATGTTCAAAAGTGATGGGTATTAGCAGAGAGAAACTCAATTTCGAGAATCTGACAAGATCGTAATACTTCTCCCTTACCAGGAGTAAGAAAAAAAGAAGATATGAAATCATTTAATTTTTCATACTTCTCGTCCCTCAATTCGGTATGTAACAGGTCCTCCTCCCCACCCGCTTTTTTTTTTTTTTTTGGAAGTTGACAGTCCACGTGTCTAACGATGCGCAAATATAAATCCTAATTCTATTAAAGGAGAAGAAGCGCTAATTTCGTCAATCTTTTTTTACCCCTTCTTCAGACATTTCCCTGAGTCTGTACGTAACTACATCCATAGATAATTAAATTATTATTATCAAAAGAAAAAAAATGATTATAAAAAAAAAAAAATATCATTTATAAATAACATACATTTTTTTTTATTTAATTTATAAAAAAAAAAATATGAATAAAAAAGAATCTTGGATAAATTAAAGTTTAGCAAAGGAGTGAGTGACGCTTTAAGAAGATAAGTGCTGAAGCATGAACCAGCTTCAAAAGGAATTTTATAATATCTATGAAGCGTTCAACTGTTCATCCTCAGTGAACGAAAAAGAATACTTTTTTCCGTCATATCAAACAAGCATTATTGACACAAGACTTTCTTTTATATATCTGACATTAAATGCATCATCATCAAGAAATTTCAAGTCATCTCCATAATAATCCTCCCCCGCCCCTCCCGAACACCAACTGTATCTCGTAAGTATAATAATAATCTGCAGCTTCCTTAACTAATTTCATATTTAATGTGTACTTTTTTTTTTTTTCCAATCACTTTAAAAAATTTAAATTATAAATTTTAATGTTGGTAAAGAATTGAATTATGAGTATTTCATATAACTAATTAAGAGCTTAGCCATTCGTTAAAAAAAAAAACAGCTCTTTTTTATATTCTCTCGTTTCTCTTACTGTAAAAGAGAAAATATTCGAAACTTGAAATACATATTTTGAGGCCCCGTATATATATATATATACCAGTATTTTTTTATTTTGCGTTAGCTTTCGCCTAATACAAGCCATGTATCTTATATGCGATGCAAACCATCATTTCATCATTGTAAGTCACACATACGAATAAATACCTGCAAACTAATGAGAATTTATATAAAGACAACGCTAAATAACCGGTGAATTATGGGGGGGATAGAGTATTTTCGATATTCCTCGCATCCCTATTCTTAAACTTACACTATTTACAATCATTCAAACTCATATTCACCTAGTTGCCGGGGTAGCCAAACCCGGTTCAGATCCACCCCTCCAAGAAACAGAGTGGCTCTCAAAAAACAGTTCAGTAAGACATCCTATACGACCAAAAGTTCTTTTAGTGGTCATTGACCGGTTTCAGGCGTTCGCTTTAATTGTTTTGTTAGAATCTAACTGGGTTAAGAGGGCTGTTGGTACCTGAGTGGGAAAAACACATGTTTCGATCTTTAAAGGGGCATATTGTGTACCCTTTAAAAATGGAAACATCCAACATGTGAGGTGATGTGTAACTTAAAACTACGTTTTTTGAAGGAGATTACTTTGATAATTAATTACCCATATTATCTTACTATTATATTTATTTTTTATAACAGCGTGAAATAACACTGTGTCAGCCGTGGGCTATTCTGAAATAGTTACTGACAAGAAATGATAAAATACGAGTTGAATGATCGTAACATAATATAGATAAAGAATATGTTATTAAATAATACACAAACACATTTCAGGCTTCCGTAAACACATTTCACCTTCCATAAACCGCACACGCCATCCACGCATTTAAATATGGGTTATTGACATGCCTAAATATAACAAGTCTAAACGAACTTAAATACAAACTTGTATAAATATATCATTGACAAATTATTATATAAGTATGTTAACCAAGCTTAATGTAACGTACATTTCACATTAACATTTTATTCTCGACTTGCTTACATTATTCACATATGTACATCTTAAAGGCAGTTATGATTGATATGTACAGACTTAAAAACTAACAGATTTAAACTAATACTAAAATCTATTTGGTATTTAAACTTAAAAATTATTTGGTTCAGGTGAGTTGTGTATTGTTTATTGCGTTTTTTATTGTTATTGTGGGAAAATGGTTTTGAATAGTGGTTTATTTGCTAATTTTGTCTGTTCGTTTATAAGGTTTTGTGTCGTTTGTTTTGTATATTCCAAGTTGTTCTAGTACGTCCAGTCGTCGTCCTTTTTTGCCTGGGTGTAATTAATTTTATCGTGGTAGGAGATATCGTCGGGTTTGTGTTTGTTCGTGTTTAAGTGATTGGCATAATTTGAGTCAATTTTGTTGATCTGATGTGATCTACGGCAAATCGTTCCTTGATTTTTCTACATGTCTGTCCAACGTAAATGTTGTTACAGTTTGGGCATTTTACTTCATAAACCCCACTGCTGTCATATATGTCGGTAGTCTCAGTACGAGTGCGGATTTCGCTGCCTAAATGCGAACGCCCGAAACCGGTCAATGGCCACAAAATAAAGCAGGCTAATAAATCACGGATAATATCTCTGATGCTTTTCAGTTCTGTGCGGAACCAACCACAAAAAAAACAAATTATGTTTAGCGAATGTATGTATGTGTGTTTTGTGTATGTGACAAGGTAATCCCAAAACAAAAACATCTATTTAATATTAAAATACATTAAATTCATTTACTAGAATTCCAAAATTTGAAGAAAATCTGTTAATGGATAATTATAACTTTACATAACAATTTCAAGGGTATTTGGGAGAACCCATTGAGTTAAGTTTTAAACTACCGTTACAACAGATAAGCTCGTCAAACATAGAGGGCGCTGTTATAAGTAATCAAATAATCTCTCCTTTTATATAATGTAATGTATGTCTCAAATCATACATTAGAAAACATTGCAAGTTTAGTGAAATTTTATCAATTAAAAACAGCACGAAACTACGAGTGTTTTTTAAGCCAGTTTTTTATTTTTTTTAAAAATAATGAAAATTTAATTGAAAAGTTTAATCCTGGTGAAAGTTTTACCCTAACTTTTATTTGTTATTCATTTGCTCTCGTAATCGTAAACTCAGGGGAATAAAAATGTATTTTGCATATAGTAAAATGGATGTTGAGTTTCGGTCGGAATAACAAATATTTCACATTTTCACAGTTTCGATAAATTTATTGCCTTCTTCAGGGACTGCATAAAAGGTTATAAATCATATTACGAAACAGAAATAAAGAGAATTCTATATAAGTAAAATAAATAGGTTATATATATATAAGTACACAAATAAATAAACGTTTTTTAATATACAACACACTAAATATATTGAATGTGAATTTGAACTGTTGCTAATATTGCTGAATAAACCTTGAATTAATAAACTACATATTAAATTATATAAATAAGAAAAAAAAAATAATCTTATATATAAAATTGTAAAATTTATAATAAGAAATGTAGTAATTATTTTCCCATTAGGACATGAATATAAATCTTTCGAAGACGGAGTCGGTTATTGGGGGGGGGGGAGCGACATTCGTGATTTAGAAGTGGATGGCCAGGCCTGTAAAAAAGTGTATAATTTCAAGTACATGGGCTCAGTGTTGGAAGTAAGTGGGTTTAAGAAGTCAGCAGGGACGCAAGGCCATAAGGATGCTCCATTCTACCCTATGTAACAAAACAATCTCTAAAGAAAATAAAAAGAAGATATTTTACTCCATCGTGGAAGGAATTCTCATCTATGGGGTTGAGACGTGGACTACATCGCAACGGCTGTTTTCGAGGGTAACAGCGGATTTGGATTTTTGGCGGCGATGTTTAAGGAAGACCAGAGCAGATCGTGTGAGTAATGAAGATGTACGACGGGAAATGAATATAGAAGAATCCGTGGGAGAGAGAATTGTGTGGAAAAAGCTGAGGTAGTATGGGCATCTCAGGGACGGATGGATCCTGAAAAATGGCCGGAGAAAGTCCGAATATGGGGCCACAACACCCAAAGAAGAAGGCGGGGAAGAGGAGCGCGTCAATGGGAAGAGGAAATAGAGGAGGAAATGGCGGCCAAGGGATTGCGCCAAGGAGACTGGTCGGACAAGGATTTGTGGAAAGAAATGATCTGACGGCAATCCAATAAAGGGAAACGCCTGTAAGTAAGTAAGTAAGTGTAATTATTTTGAAATTCATTCTTCTTAAAATTCTTAAAAACTATAGTTTTACTTGTAATATATCGTCACCAAGTGTTAAGGAAGTAGGGGATGTTTAAGGTTTATACAGGGCTAGGAGAACAGATGGGAAAAATCATGTCTTATTGTGGGGCGCCACTTTAAGAAATTCATTGCATTTTCCATTTTACACGAATAAATAGTATTTTCTTTTTAAAGGTATTGCATAATTAGTTATAATTACAATAATTAGTTTTCCCCTGCTAGCCATTTCATTATCTCATAAAACAAAGACAACGCGGATTAGAGGTTCCTAGGGACTCTATCAACATCTATCTATGGTAAGATAAGAATATGGTTTATTAATTACCTATGTCAAAAATTTTTGGTCGAAATACAAAACATATTTCTGAACTTTTTGGTAAAAGCCTTTCTTTTCCTCAAAAAGTGCATCTAATCAATATGATCATCTAGGGAATCAAATAAATGCAAATTATCTAACAGAAAAACAATCAGAAATACGCCTGATAGAAATATGCAGGTTCCTTTTACGGATCTATAGGGAAGACCTTGTCCATGACTATGGAAATCTTCCCTTAGCTTTTCTATTTCCTGAAGCCCTATAGTTCACTGCCCGGTAATGGGCAGTGTTGTCTTTAGCTATAAAACATTGCTAGGATGCTGAGAATGCTTCGATGACATAATAGATTCTTCAGAAAGGGAAAACCAAAAAAAAGGACAATATTTTGAGTCTTTGTACCTGCCGGAACTTTGATCTCATACGATTTGCCGGAACTAAAAAAAATCTTAAACCAGAAAGTACCCTAAGATAGATTAGTTGTGCAACGTGGTTTACACCAAATTGGTTCCTATAAACCCGAAACCTCACGATTTCCTAACGTTTTACAAGAAGATGTTCGCGGAAGCCAGAAAGATTAAGACGTTTCCATTTCTTCCGCATTCAATCGAGCATGTTATGATTAAAAAAAAAAAAAATCCTGATATGATGATGAAACTTCTTCTACCGACAGTTTGTATTAATTAAAACACTGGACAGCACTGGAGCATAAATTAAAGCATAATCAACTAGGAAATGGTGACAAAATTATTTCTTGCTAACGCGCTGTGTGTTAACTTCCTGTACTTTCCTGAACTTAGTTCCCTCGGGGTTATTGACTGACAGGGAACAACAAGAAGTTAGCATTCTTGATAAGTTCATCTCCTATTTATGTAAAGAAACCTAAGCTATTCGCGATGGTGTCGCCTTAATAGCCACTCACCATGTTGTACCCAACTATTCCAGCATAATTTATTAAACCACCCATGCTAAGATCAAATAAATCAAAAGGATAAATAATATTTAAGGAAGCAATTAAATTGTTAATAACATTGTTTAAGCACAAAACAATGCTTTTAATTTTTCTTCATAAAGTTTTTTTGGTTAAACTTAACAAAGTGAGCCATTTAATCAGTGTAGAACTTAAACATGCCGAAAAGAATCCTTTGGACACATTTTAAACCACACAAAATGTTAAATCTCTTATAATAGGTTAATTATGAATCTTTATTTTACCAGAGTTCATATTTTTTTTCTTTTCATTATTTAATATTTCTTTGTTGTGATAAAGTTTTAATAATAAGTCACCATAAAGAGTTACCATAAAGCTAATTGTCTTTCCACCCACTGGGCAAATGCTACTGTTTTAAAATGTCCATAACAATGTACAAGCGTATTTTTATTAGGTTCTCGTTTTTCTTCCCTTAATTAATTAGTCTAATTTATACTTTTTTTTCTCTCATTTAGAAAAGCCAATAATTAAATAATTTTTAATTACTACCGTGTTTATTTTCATAAAAACAACGTAAACATCCTTAAAGTTCAATTATATACTCATTTTGTTTTTAGCAGATTTAAAAAAAAAGTATTTTGAAAAACCATTCTAATCTCATTAAACTCATAGATGAAACTGGATTTCCTTAGGATTATTTCGCAGTATTCCATATTATAATGGATATGTCCGGTGGAAAGAATTTAGGTCTGGTTGATGAAATGAGAAGACTTGGTTAAACTGGTTAACTATGTATGATAATAAAGAGACACAGTCATGGTTAAGGTAAAGTGGTATGAAAATGACACGAAGTCACTGGCGAGATGATGAACTATAGTGAACTGTGTTGAACTGTATCGAACTGTATTGAGCTGTCCATCTCTGGATTGTCCGTCGCTGTATTTATACAGTTTCTCCCGCTCTAGTGCGAGAGAGTGCTCGGGTTCGTTTCTCTTTCTTTACTCCCTTTGGTAGCTGTTACACTTATGAAAAACATTTTCAAAGACTACCATAACACTCCTACTACATATATAGTCTGTAATGGGATCCGAATCATTTAAGATTCATAGGATGCGAAGAGCGCTGAAACAGACATTAAATGAATAAAACTATAGTTACTCCCCACCTAGGTCAGTCTAGAGAGAAAGAGTTCAATTCATATAAACCGAGCCAAAGCAAAACAGTTCAACAAGGTTTTACGACAGTTTTTACAATAGTACATCCAGTCAGCAACCTATCTACTACTTTCTTACTCAGCCAGTCTGGCTCTTTATTATTCTCTCGTTACCTAACTTCTAATTTACTGTAAAGTCTTTGCAATTTGTGTCTTCCATTTATTATACAGTGTTCAGCGTATCATCCAGTTTATTTCTGATCTCAATCCTAAATTCATTCCCACTCCTTCACACAGCCCATAAGTTATAACGGAAAATAATGTGAAGCTTTAATGGTTGGATCCGGAGACCAAAAAAAAGCATTGAGTGATTTTTTTCCGTGATAGTCTGCTTCATTATGTTGTCTTCAACTGATTTCCAGAAAATTGATTAACCAGAATTGCAACAGAATAGGTTTTTGAGTTTAATCTATACTAGCTTACGATCATTTTAGCTCGTATTTTATCATTTCTTGGTCAGTAACTATTTCACAGCAGCCCACGCGGCTGACACAGTGTTATTTCGCGATGCTATAAATAAATAAATATAATAGTAAGATAGTGTGGATAATTAATTATAAAGTAAATCTCCCTCAAACAACGTTGTTTAAGTTATACACCCCCACGTGTTGGATGTTTCCATTTTTAAAGGGTACAATATGCCCCCTTTAAAGATCGAAACATGTGATTTTTCCCCACTTAGGTACCATCCCCCCCCCGTAACCTAGTTAGGCCCAAACAAAAACATTTAAAGACCAGGTCAGTGTATCAACTAAATTTGCTCTGTGCAAATCTATGTTATCACACTGTTTGACAAATGCATCCTGATAATGGGCGAACGCCCGAAACCGGTCGATGACCACAAAAAGAAGCAGGCTATCACGGAACATAGCTCTGATGCTTTTCAGCTCTGCGAAACCAGCCACAACATCTTTTGGAATTATCACTGTAACGGCTATAAGGATTTTCTTTAAACTTGGATGAAAAATTGGATGCTAACTGCCCAAATATAAACCTATTATCAGAGATATTTTCCGTGGTACCTGCTTCATTTTGTGGTGCTTCGCCGTTTCGGGCGTTCGCCCTAATCTTCAGGATGCGTTTTTCAGACAGTGTGACAACACACTGAACAAATGCACAGAGCAAATTCAGGTTACACACCCATCAGGATGGGCGAACGCCCGAAACCGGTCGATGACCACAAAATGAAGCAGGCTACCACGGAAAATCTCTCTGATGCTTTCCAGCTCTGCGGAACCAACCACCATAAACCTATTACTTTAATTTGAAACATTTTACCAAAAAAACTCACTGCTTCGGTTGATAGTTTGGTACGTGTTTCCCCATTACATTCATATTTAGGTTAGGACAAATGAGCAAATATTGAAGTTTAAAGAAACCGTGCGATTTGTAAATAATTTTATTAAGAGGATTAACAAAAAGTCGTTTAAAATATTTCAAATTAATTTAGTAATTAGGTACATAAAATTTTTAATTTTTTTTTTTTTCAGAACAATAGTGAATCTCTACATAATAGAGAAATGATTGCATCAATACACAATACCAAAGCTTTATAATTATTATTAATGTTGTTCAATAGCTGTATGTTATTGGCCAAATAGTTTGATTGACTGTACATAATATTCTAGTTGTTGTACATTATCTAAGGGTCAGGATAATGGCATAGCATGGACCCGTGTACTCAATTAAACCCACAACGCCAACCAAAATGACCGCTCCTCATATTTCAACCATTACAAACACACCAAAATTATTGCCCATGTTTTATTAGTGGGA
>JAAEAF010013190.1:0-21532 GCA_011037195.1 Triatoma infestans
TCCTTCACTGCCTCCCGCCACGCCGATCGAAACCCCCGCACCAGTGTTCGGCCGTTCCTCCGGCGGTCTACCGCTTGTCAGAGCGCGCACCCTATCCTTGTAGCTAGTTTTTTCTCAAGCCCTTTATGGCATCCCTAGACCTCCCCGGGAAAAGCCTCTGCAAGCCGCTATTTATGTTGACGGTCAGGCCCTGCACTAGCTGTTCTGCCTCAAAATTGGCAGCAATCTCAATCTCTTCCTCAGCCCACCGGTACCGCGCTCTCTCAAGGCTAATTTCGGCGTTGAATTCTTCCACATGCGCCCTCTTTCGATGTAAACCCAACCCCGACGCCGTCCCGAAGGACCGCCCGCAGTGTGCACAAGCCCACGGCAGTGGATTAGATTCCATAATCTATACCCCTTACCCTAGCCTCCACAGACCGTTTCCAGCCGGCACAATCCTTACCGTTAATGCGGTGGTTATGCTCCTTGCCCAATCCTTTGCATAATCCGCATTCAGGGGCCTCCTCTCTCTTTGGGCACTCTTTACCTTCATGCCCAGTACCTGAACAGTGACCACATACCTGGGCCTCTACTTTGCAGAATCTGGCAATATGGCCAAGCGACTGACATTTATAGCAACGTGAGATGCCTATATAATCTTCAACGCGGCACGAAGCCCATCCCACGTACAACCGTCCTTTATCTAAGATTAAGCGCCGCATAGCTGGAGATACCTCTAACACCCCATTCACGTTGGCCCTATCCCGCTTCCCGGTTTTGAAGCACAGTCTCAAATCCCTCTGAAAAGCCCCCTCCTCTATGCCCGAAAAGTTCTGAGCGCGAACGGCCGAAAGCAGTTCACTCCCCTCGGAAGCGCGCGGGACATCATATATAATGTCTTGGGGACGCCTTGCCCAGTTCCTTGACTTCCACACCTAGTTTACCCCATCGGTCATCCTGAATCGGGACCTGTACTCCCCCCGAGCCGGTTATCTCATCTGCTCCAGACGCTTGGAGGCGTGCATATTAAACTAGGATTGACGCTATTGACAATATATATTTGAGCTAATTCATAATACAACTTGTACATAACATTCTAATAGCTGAATTTAGTATATACAAAATCATATCCAACAAGAGATAAATACAACCAAAAGTGAACAATTACTTTAGAGACCAAATCATAAAATAAAATACATAGACACATAGCTCTTGCGCAACTCTATTATTAAACAGACTGCTTACAAACTGAGCTAATTCATAGTACAACCTGTATACACCATTCTGATAGCTTAATTCAGTATATACAAAATCATATCAACAAAAGAAAAATACAACCAAAAGTTAACAAATACATCAAAAAACAAAACATGAGGTGATGAACATAGACACATAGCCCTTGCACGGCTCCAGCACTAGTTCAGACTACTTACAGAGTGAGATAATAAAGAATCATCCCATGCAAGGAATTAGAGACTTAAATTAAGCCATTCGGCAACACTACAAGTGCGACCTCGCACACACGGGCGGCTCTACGCCCAACAAGGCCTTATATGGCCAACAAAGACAGATCCGCGGGCGGATCAACATGGCACTTTCCAAGGTGGAAAGTGGAGTGCTCCCAGGCCGCGTGCACCACCCAGCCCCCAGAGAATACGCCCATACCCTCCCTCACCCTACTCAGCTGACTGACACGCGCCTCAAAGTGTTCCATCGCGTCCAGTTCGTATGTGAACCTCTGAGGACCCTTTCTGTTATCCACTCTATCACCAACCTAGTTACACCTATCTCTCGCAAGTCCCTCGCCGATCTGCCGCACCAAATTCCCTTCCGCCAAACAACCCCCCGGCGAAACTATCTGCACGTCAATAACCCATGCCTTTCTGCCTCTCGTCACTATTAAATCCGGGCGGACCTGTGTTCCATCGAGCGCCATCACCACCTCGCGATAGACCCCGAACCACCGCCGCTCGAAAAAGCCCCCCAGCAGCCGAACCACCGCGTGATGGCGCAAAATACGCCCCCCCCTTCGTAAGCGGACATACCTGAATAACATGAGCCACCGTCTCTGGAAGTTCACACCCCGCCCTACACCATGGGGAACCGCTCTGACCACACCTACCCCTAGCCGTCCGCGCCGCGCTCGGCAGGCTACCCGCGTGTAGACGAACAAATTGGACATATTCTCGTCCCGACAGCGCCGCAGCACGCAGTCCTTTCCAACTATACGAAGCCTTAACCGCCTCGGACTCCTTCAAATCACTGCCATCCACCTTGCCGCATAGTTCCTCTTTCTGCGCCTGCCGCACCGCATCCGCTGACTCGAGGCCTCCAAACTCCTTAACCCCATCGCCCAGCTCCTCCGCCTCATCATCCCCCCATCCAGCCATTATTCTCTCACGCCGGATCCTCCTCCAGACCGGCACTAGCTTTGACAGCTCAGCCACCCCGAGCCCACCATACTTAAGCGAAGCGTGGATGTACGCGTTCGGGACATCATGAGGCAGATGCAACCAACGCCGCACATGCCCCCGCACACCCACGTCCCACCTGGACAAGCTTTTCTTTTTCAAACGCCCCAGCACCAGTTCTTGGAACACCCCAGGCAGAACAAAATCGCGCAACGCCTCCATCTTCTGCTGCGGCTTCAGTGGGGCCCGCTGTATGCGATCCAGCTTCTCGAGCAAACACGGTCTCGCCTCAAGCACCCCGGACGGCCCAAATTGAACCCCCAGGTATCCAAAACCATCTGCCACCCCGATAGCAGGGAGCTCTAAGCCCCCCAACCGGAACACCGCGCTAGTATCCACCTTGATTAGCTTCTGCCTGCCTGACGGATTCAGACTGAGAGACCACGACTTGGCCGAATTGACCCCCAGCCCACAGTCCGCCAGACTGGCCACCGCAGTCGTCAATAACAGCCTCATGCCGACCTCCGATGAGGCAAATAGCAACATATCATCCGCGTATGCCATCGCGTTAACTCTATGCCCGGGCGTACCAATTCGAAAACCAACCCTCTCAGGCAGCCCACTCAACACATGGTCCATAACCAGGTTGAAAAGAAATGGGGACAGCGGGTCACCCTGTCTTACTCCCCTCGACACCCTAATTACACGAGATCTTTGACCTCCCCATCCTATCCGCAGCGAGGACCGCGACAAACATGATTCGACGTATTTCACAAACGCTAGCGGGGCACCCCTCATACTCAATAGCCTTACAATAGCCGCGTGGCTAACACTATCAAAAGCCTTAGCCACGTCTAAACTCACCAGCACCAACGCGCGACGCGACTGCCACGCTTTCCGTATGATCGCGTTAAGTCTAACCACGGAGTCCCCCACTCCGTCCATTCCGGGCACAAAGCCCCGCTGCGCCGGCACATGCGCGCATAGGGCACTCAACCTACCCGCCAATAATTTATGGAAATGCCTAACTATCACCGAAGTGATCGTTAACGGCCTATAATCACCAGGCCCGGGCGGCCGTTGAACTTTAGGGACCAGCGTAGTTTCCGCCGCCAAGATCTCCTCCGGAAGCTCCCCCCACAGCATGAAACAATTAAAAAGCATCCTCTTCATGACCATCGGGACACTTTTCCACACCTGTGGCATAATCCCATCCGGACCGGCAGCAGTGCCCAACTTAGGGTATGAGCCCGCCAACTCTACATTGTCCACTGGGGCAAATATTTCCGCCGCTGCCCACCCCACATCGGCCCTCCCTACGTCCCCACCCCAGGGCGCCGACGGGGCCTCAAACACTGGCCCCCAATAGTCCGTGATATCCTGCATCGAGTGGCCACCAAGATCCCTACCGCCCCTCAGCACCCGATTAACCGCTGCCCTGCGATCACGCTTCCACAGCTCCTGGACCGACGCGTATTGCCACCGCCTCAAGCGCCGCCCTGAATGGGTACTACCCTGCGCTACACCCACCCTCTCAGCGTCACTGGGCTCCACGCCACGACTGTCCCCGCCTACACTCCTCCACCATTCCAAAATTTGCACCGTCGGATCGCGCCCCACCAGCACCTCTTGTACAGCCCGTACTAGCAGCCCACCCGCGTGTGAGACCCTCCGCATTCCCTGCACCGTATCTACGTCCGCCCGAAGAGCAGAGCGCAAGGCCTCCTCCCAACCCTGCCTTTCTCCCGCCCCCACCAACTCCCTGTTGCGCCCCTCTGCGGCATCCGCGCTCAGCAGCATACAAACCATCCGACGGTAATCCTCCCTCTTTCTAACCCCTTTGATGCTATCTACCGTCCGACCCTGCATACAACGTACCAAGCGCTGGGCCAACCCCTCGCCACCTCCCTCCCGCACTAATCTAACCTCCCACTCGGCCAATACCTGCAACTCCTCCATCGACCAGCGCCGCCTTACCCGGTCCACATTAATTCCACGATCAAATTCCGCGGGATGTGCACGCTTACGGTGTAGGCCCAACCCCGAAGCAGTACCGAACACCCTGTCGCACTCGCTGCATACGTGCAAAGAATCAGTGGCCATAGTCGATTGCCTTAATCCTCGCCTCTACTGACCTCTTCCACCCAGGACAGTCCACTCCGTTAATCATGTGATCCGCCTTTTTCCCTAATCCTTGACACAAACCGCACTCCGGGGGGGCGTCCGTCCTCGAGCAGTCCCTCATCATATGTCCCGTCTGCGAGCAGTGCCCGCAGACGTCGTCGCGATACCTACAGAACTTGGTGATGTGGCCCAAGCCCTGACATCTGTAGCATCTCGAGATACCCAAATAGTCCTCGACCTGACACGAAGCCCAACCCACAAACAAACGGCCTTTACCAAGCAAATCCCTCCTCACCGTGGGGGTCACTTCCAGAATCTTATTTACCACATCCGCATTTCTACTTCCCTTCTTACCTACAATCCCTTTTAAAATCATCTACAGACCCTGCTTCCATATTCTGGCTAAAGATCCGCTCAACAAGCTCGCTCTCCCCTACCCCTCGCGCTACATCGTAGATAATAACAGGAGGCAGATCCTTACCCACCCCACCTGCCTTGACTGTCCACCCCCCCCCCAGTGCATCCCACCGCCCATCCTTCAGCGGAACTTGTCCCCTACTATTAACTTCCGTTTCTAGAACAACGGAACGAGACCCCCGCTTCCGGAGGCACACCACCTTCCACCCCTCCAACTCAGGATCGAATCGCTCTTTAATCGCCTCCTTGAGTTTATCCGCCGATTCCACTTTGCTATCTTCTTTAGGGCAAATAACCAGCGACCTGCTTTTGCCCACATTCGCTTTAGCCGCAACCACACGCAACACCGAGCCGCACCCCTTAAACCACCCTCACGGTCACTTTCCTTCAGAGCCCCCCCCCCACACACTAGCTGTAACACCCACACTCGACACTTTGTCGCCAAGCCGCTCCAACTCTGAGCCCAGTTTCTCCAAGATGTGCTTCGGTGAGTGCTCCTCCAGCGCCTGCCTCACGTCCTTCGTCCCCTCCAACTTGCTAGCTAAGGCAGCATTTTGTTGCTCCAATTTGATTGCTTCCAGCGCCAATTTCTTGATTACTGTAGTCAGTCCTCCCACTTTCGCCAAAAACACCTTGGCTGGGCCTTCACCAATCCTTTTCCTTTCATCGCAAAATCTAATTGATTCCTGTTCCAAGACAATCGCCTCATTGAACAATTCCAAGATTTCAGGCGAGGAAGACTGCATAAGCCCCTGGGTCCTAGCCTCGAACAACTCTGCGGACCTGCCAAGGAACGGGTACTCCCCCCCCCCCGTAGCCATGGCCGCTCAAAAACTACACGGTGTCCACACAATGGGTGCAGTATAACTATATTAATTGCGGTCTATAAAAATTTAATATACGGCGACCACAGTAGCCTAAGTCAACGACTCAATGAAGTATTGCTACACAAGTCTATTGATAGTGCCGTTTAACATTTAAAACTTAGAAGAAATTCGCTGTAAAAAAAAAAACTTGGCTCCTAACGGGTCTTCTTCTCCTGATATAGAGAGCAATTTCTGAGGCCCGCTGTGGCTCGCTACTCCGTGCAATAGGCCTCAAACTCGGCAAGCTGCCTCAAGGCCTTCGCCCGCTTCTAATCCGCTTTCAATTTATTCACTGAGGCCACGCCCCCGCGAGTACGGAGCCACGCCCCCTGCTGTAGTGAATGGTATCCCACTTAATCTGCTGCCGCTAAATACACTACGGCGCAGCCAAATCACTCGCACCTTGGCCGCAGCACCAATCCTCTTGCTGGGGCTTGTCGCTGACCACAACTTCTATCCACCCGTCCTACCACTCCTCATCCAAACTTTCCAGCCTTAATAACTAGTGAACCACCTGGCGTAGCGCCACCAAACCAAAACCATAAATCCACTCACCGCCTGGATCGTCCACTGCCAAGACCACAGTCCGGGGCTGCGCCCCCGAGCCCCACTATAACGCAAAATGCAACAGCTCGGAAAACTCCGAAGGAAAATCTCCTACAACTTTGCACAACGGCTCAAAATAAGCAGAAACACTCCAGCTTTAATCCTCCAAACGCACAGAATTTTAACTTAACAAGAACTATTTTAAAAAAGTAAATTAATGATACAACGATAAGAACGATGTGTACTCTATGACTGCTAGATGAACACTCGCGTGCATATTAAACTAGGCGTGCATATTAAACTAGGATTGACGCTACAGACAAATTTTATTTGAGCTAATACATTTACAAAATTACAAACAAAGTCAATTACATTATATTGCTCTTAACAATCCAAATATAAGATGCCTGAAAAATAAGTGCATAGTTGACACAAGAGTACGTTCTATACATTTAAACGTTACACAGGTAAGAAAGAAAAGGAAAATACAAAACAACATCTTACAGCAGCAAAAGGCTATGAGCCAAAGAACATAGTTATCGCCTTAGTCGGCGTTATATCACCATAAGAACGCTACCTATCTGCTAACTAAGCGCATACAATTGAACTGTACATGCACACAAAAACTATACAAATTGATTATACAAATTCCACAAATTCAGTGTATGCAATTATAGCATGGCCCGACTAAGTTACCCTTGTCCCTCTTATCTAACACCTACGGATAAATCAAGTTGAGCAAAATATGTGGAAGTGAGAATTCCCTCGCTCAGGCGGTCCCGATCATGGGGGCGGCTCTACGCCCTAAATGGCCGACGTACGGCCGAATACGAGCCCTTCCGGGCTGAAACGACGACTCCCCTAAGTGGGGAGTGGCACGAGTGTGTCCTCTCCTGTCCCTGCTGTGGCCGCAATGCACGAGGTCTAACAAGCACCGCCGGCTCCACCCCCCCGCAACTGATTCCATCGTATCCACGACCTGTGAGATCCTCTAATCACCCGTTCAGACGCCCATTCCAGCACTTTCCTACCAATCCGGAGCTCCCGTAAATCGCGGGCCGACTGAAGGCACCAAATCCCCTTCCAGGATAGCGTGACGCCGATAACCCGCTGGAACCTTTTCCCCGTCAGAGCCTTAACCGCTCCCCGAACTTCCGCCGTGCTATATTTTCGCTTCTTGATCCTATTAACCTCAGCTAATCCCACCCCTGGCGAAACTACCTGTACGTCCAGCACCCAAGTCCCCTCCCCCTTCACTACTATCAAGTCCGGCCTGACGGACTGCTCCCCTGCCACGATTGCAGCTTCCTTATATACCACGTACCTCCTTAACTCCAACGCGGTGGCCAACAATTTGACCACAGCGTGATGCCGTAAGATACGGCCCCCCTTAGTAACTGGGCAGCTCTGAATAATGTGTGCCATGGTCTCGGCCCGCGCGCATCCTGCTCTACACCATACCGGTCCGTCCCGTCCCCTTCTACCCCGCGACGTCCTCATTCTGCTGGGAAGACTCCCTGAGTGCAGACGCACACACTGAGTATATTCACGGCCAGAAAGACCCACGCCCCCCAGCCAAGTCGTAGATGCCCGCACCCTCCCCGCCTCCCTGAGGTCCAACCCGTCCACCCGACCCTAGAGCTCATTCGCTACCATCCGCTTCGCCTCCTCAGTTGTGGAAGGTCCCCCCAACTCAGCTTGCGGCTCACCCAGCGCTTCTCCCTCGTCATCCCCCCAAAATCCAACGACCTTCCGCCTACGGGTCGCCCTCCATACCGGGACGAGGATCTCCAGGCGAGGTATCCCTAATCCGCCCGACTTTTGGGCGGCGTGTACGTAGGCCCTAGGAAGATCCGACGGCAGCCGTAACCACTTCCTAACCCATCTCCTCACAAGAATATCCAGCCCCCGTAACTTCGCGGCATTCAACTTCCCCAAGACCAACCGATGATGTACCGATGGCAGAAGGAACTCCCGCCCAATCGCCAACCTCTGCTGGGGCTTAACAGGAGCCCTATCTATTCGTTCCAATTTTCCTTCAATGTCTAAATTTGGAACGACTACACCCCTCGGCCCAAACTCAACCCCCAGGTATTCAAAAGTATCGGCAATCCCCAAAGCCCTAAGTTCCCCGCCGGACACCCTAAACCGCAAATCTGTGTCTACCTTCATCAACTTGCGCGCCCCAGATGGATTTAGGGACAGAGACCACGATTTTGCAAGATTCACTCCTAGTCCGCACTCCTGGCACCGCTTTTCGAATTCCCCCAGCAACAACCGCATACCCACACCGGACGAGGACAGCAGTAGAACGTCGTCGGCATATGCCAACGAGCGTATCCGTGGCCCCCCTACCCCACACCAGAACCCAACGCTATCCGCCAACCCCCGTAGGATGTGGTCCATCACCAAATTGAAGAGTAAAGGCGAGAGCGGATCGCCCTGCCTTACCCCACGCCTTACGATTATAGGCTCGGAACTCTCACCCCTCCAATTCAATACCTGGGCGGAGTTTCAAAAAGCTCACCGATATACTCACGCAACCAAGGAGGCGCCCCCGCACTCCGCAATACAGCCGTAACAGCAAGATGGCTGACGGAATCAAACGCCTTGGCAAGGTCCACGCTCATCATTATCAGCGGCCTCCGCGAAGACCACACCTTTCTTAAAATGCCATTTAGTTTCAAAACATTGTTCCCCACCCCCATCCCGGCCTCGAATGAAACCACCCTGCTCGGGAACATGCGAGACGCACCCCTCTATACGTTTAGCCAAAATCCTATGAAACTGTCGCAATATGACCGAAGTCATCGAAATGGGGCGGTAACCAGCCGGCGAGTCCGGGGCATCAGACTTGGGGATCAGAACCGTACGCGCCACCTTGAGTCCCGCCGGAACCCGGCCCCATCCAAGAAACACATTATAGACCAACTTCTTCTCCCAAGGCGGGACCCCGTTCCACGTCCCCACCGCAACGCCGTCGTGCCCGGCCGCCGCTCCGCATCCCAATCTGGATTCCTGCAGTTCACAGTCTGACACCGGCGCCCGGAGCTCACCGTCATCCCATTCCCGTCCCTCGGTCGGCACAGCACCAGCCCAATCAGATGACGGCTGCCTGAACCCCCCCCCCCCCCAGAACTCACCACCAACGCCTGATATCCCCTGATTGCCTCTATCGCGACCCCCCCCCCAATATTCGTTGCACCGCCGCACGGCGGTTCCGGGCCCACAAGCTCTGGATGTTGGCGTATTCCCAACGCCTTCGAGTTCGAGCATTTAGCCTATGGCTCGCTACGTCCGTCCTCGCGCCCACAGTCCCGCGTCCCTCGGCCCCGCTACCGGCTCGCTATCCTCACCGCCCCACGCCAGCGCTCGCCACCACGCCTCGATGCCCCCAGCCGGATCTTGCCCCTCCAGAACGCACTGCGCCGCTAGTCTTAAGCTATCCACCCGCTCGGCCCGAGCCGTTCCCCGCAGCCTCGATAGGCCGGTCGCCACTCGTCCCTAAGCACCCCCAGCGCACGATCGCCCACCCTCTCATTAACCGCCTCGAACCCTGGCTCAGCGCCATCGCCTAACATTAGCAGCTCGGTGCCCAAAGGACCCTCATTGGCCGCCACCACGCTACTCTGTCCGTCTACACCCTCCGTCACGGTAGCCGACATTCCCACCTCCCGAGTCCAGCCGGCCCACCCACTGAACAGCGCACGAACCCTTTCCTTATAGCATACCTTCTTCCTAAGCCCCTTAATCGCGTCCTTGCTTCTCCCCGGAAAGAGTCTCTGAAGACCTCTGATTACGCTACTGGACCTACCCAATTCCAGCTGTCCCACCTCGAAGTTCGCCGCCAGTTCTATTTCTTCTTCCATCCAACGACGCCGCGTTCTCTCAAGGTTGATGCCGGCATTGAAAATCTCTGGGTGCGCCCGCTTAAGGTGTAGCCCCCGACCAGACGCCGTCCGAAATTCCGTGGCACACTCCTCACACACATACAGCCTATCACTGGCCATAATCAGTCTGTTTTACTCTGGCCTCAACAGCTTTCCTCCAGCTAGGGCACTCCAAACCGTTGATTCTATGGTCCGCTTTCTTGCCCAGTCTTCCGCACAGGCCACACACCGGCGGGTCCGCTCCCTTGGGGCAGTCGCCCGCCCGATGCCCCGATTGCGAACAGTGTGCACATACCTCTTCCTTTACCCGACAAAACTTTGCAATGTGGCCCAGGCCCTGACATTTGTAGCATCGAGACAAGCCCAGGTAGTCCTCAACTCTGCATGAGTCCCAGCCAACATAAACCCGCTTCTTAGCCACCAGTTCCGCACGGAAGGCCGGCGCCACCTCCAACACCAGGTTGACAACCCCCAAACTTCGTCTCCCGAACCTGAACTGGATTTTACATTTCGCTCGGAACTCCTCAGCCGACATCCCTTCAAAATTCTGCCCACGGATACGCTCGAGAGCCTCCTCATCCGAGAGGTCCCGGGATACATCGTATACTACCACTCGCGGTAGGGACTTACCCAGCTCCCTAACTGTCACGCCCATCGCGGCCCATGTAGCGTCCCCCAACTCGACCTGGCCCCTGCTGGACGCCTCTGTCTCCAACACCACCGATTTTGAGCCTCGCTTCCGCAGACCCACGACCTTCCACCCCTCCTGGTCCGGGTCAAATCGCCGCTTTAAATCCTCTTTCACCTTGTCAGCAGAATCTAGCTCACTCCCCTCCTTCAGGCTAATTACTAACGCCCTACTCTTACATCCCCCAGCCTTTGACGATGCAACCACCTGAGCAAAGGAAGCAATCCCGCCAGACCACACCGCACTCGACATTGGGCGAACCCCACTCCCCCCACTCAGCACCCCACCTATATTCTTCACGGCTGTGTTAACCTGCTCCAGTTCGGCGCCGATCTTTTCCATAGGGAGCCTAGCCGAGAAGTCCTCCAGCAACAGCCCCACCTCCTTGGATGTGTTCAGCTTGCTCTCCAAGATAGCAATGCGCTGCTCTAGCTTGATCACCTCCATTGTGAGCCTCTTAACTACCGACGCCAGTCCACCCACCTTACTAAGAAAGACCTTTGCGGGACCCTCGCCTATTTTGTTCCGGTCATCACAGAATTTCAAGGCCTCCTGCTCCAGCACGACGGCTTCGTTAAATAATTCCAACGCCTCCGGCGTTGCGATCTGTGCGTGGCCCTGCGCACGTGCCTCGAACAGCTCAGTGGTCCGGGCTCAGTGGTCCCCGCAACTGATTCCATCGTGTCCACGACATGTGAGTCGCCATCTTGCTTTGACCGTGTTAACATCGTCTCTGCAATTGTGCGGTTTTTTAAAGTGGTTATAAGCGGTATTTTATCGTGAAATTTGGTGTGCGTATGCTTTTAAGGTTTTTTCTAGTGTGTGTAAAGTTTCCTAAATATCGGGTGAGTGAGAAGTGTGAAATTAGTGAAAGTCGTGAGTAGGGTCTGGAACGTTCCATTGGATCAGCTGTTGGCAGTTTTGGGGGCTGGATTTAGTTGGAATTAGTACGGGTTAGTGCTTGTTAGGGGTTTTAAATATTTAGGTATTCTAAATTATGAATATTTTGAATATTTTGGAGGAGTTTTTGCTTGAGTGAGAGAATTTGTGTGATTGCGCAATAAGGCGTAATCATTGGTTGAGTGAGTGATTCGAGAATTTAAGTGGCTTATAGGCGGTATTTTACCGGGATTTTTGGTAGGTCTGGTGTTTTTAAGGCTTATCCTTGCGTGTGTGAAGTTTTATAATTATTGGTTGAGTGGAAAGTGTGGAATTAGTGAAAGTGTGATAGTAGGGCCTGGAACGTCCTTTGGATCTGCTGTTGGCTTCTTTTTGAGGACTGAATTCAGTGGGAATTGGTACAGGTTGGTGTTTATTTAAGTTTTTAAAGGTTTAGGTATTCTAGTTTTTGAATATTTTGAATATTTCGGAGGAGTTTTTGCGTGAGTGAGAGAATTGGTGTGATTGCGTAATAAGGCGTATCATTGGTTGAGTGAGTGGTTCGAGAATTTAAGTGGTTTATAGGCGGTATTTTACCGGGATTTTTGGTAGGTCTGGTGTTTTGAAGCTTATCCTTGCGTGTGTAAAGTTGTATAATTATTGGTTGAGTGAAAAGCGTGGAATTAGTGAAAGTGTGATAGTAGAGCCTGGAACGTCCATTGGATCTGCTGTTGACGGTTTTGAGGACTGAACTCAGTGGGAATTAGTACAGGTTAGTGCTTATTTAAGTTTTTAAAGGTTTAGGTATTCTAGTTTTCGAATATTTTGAATATTTTGGAGGAGTTTTTGCGTGAGTGAGAGAATTGGTGTGATTGCGCAATAAGGCGTAATCATTGGTTGAGTGAGTGATTCGAGAATTTAAGTGGCTTATAGGCGGTATTTTACCGGGATTTTTGGTACAAGGGGTAGTTTAGGGTACAAGGATGGCCGAGGGGTCGTCCAGGACTGAGAGGGACATTGGGATGGAGGAGGAGGAAGAGGGGGTAACGATTCAGCGTGAGCTGGAGGCCATTGGAGAGGGCAGCTGGGGAACGCCGGCTGGCTCAAAGAAGAGGAGGCTGGGGGGGGATTCTCCGCCGGAGTTGTTTATGGACGCGCTGGGAGTGGAACATGGCCAGATTAGGCAGTGGTTAGAGATGGCCGTGGAGCAAGAGAGGCATTATAAGGAGTGGGCGGATCCGGCAAGGAAAAACATTGCGCAGAAGAGCGCGGTCTTTACAAACCGTAAAATGGAAAAGTTGATGGGTATTATCAAGGAGATGGCTGTGGAGTATAGGGCCATGGAAGCAAAAGTGGAGAAGGTGGTAGATCGTTACACTCGAGTGTGTGACGAGTCAGAAAGGATGGGTAGCAAAGTGGAGCAATGTGTCCAGAAGATGGATAGGAAGTTGGACTTGTGGGTAGGGGTTTCCCAAGAAATCGAGACGAGGATGGAGACGATGTGGGGAGAGATGGAGAAGAGGGTGCGCAAGGAGATGGAAGCGAACAAGAGGGACCAAGGGAGAAGAGTCGACGAGCTCTCGCAGAAACTGGATGGCCTATGTGGCACGTTAAACCAGGTGCAGGCGAAGGTTCAAGAGGTGCCAAAAGCTTTGGAGAGGGAGGGGCTGCAGAGGCAAAGGCAGAATCGAGGAGGTGAAGGCGGAGGTGCAGACTATGGGATCTAAGGTGGCTTCGATTGGGAGTCGGTGGGGCACAGTGTGGGAAGGATATGCGAGATGCAGAAGGAGAGGGTCGAGAGCGGGAAGCGGATCGAGGCGATGATTGAGGATATTAGAAGAACAGGGGTGAAGCCTGGAGGTGGAGCTGAGGGGATGGAGATTGACGGGGAAGAATCGTCCTCGTATGCGTGGAAGGTGAAGAGCAGGAAGAAGGAGAAGAGGACGGTGAATCTGGTGAGGATTGTGAAGGAAGAGGATGGGAAGAAGATGCCGGGGATAGAGGTCAAGAAGACGCTGATTAAGGAAATCGACCCGGTCCAGAAGGGGTGGGAAATCCAGGGATTCCGGAAGGGACGGGAGAGTGTCTTCGTCGAAGTCAAGGAGAAGGAGCAGATGAATGTGATGAAGGCGGATAAGGACCTGAAAGAGAAGGGTTTCAAGGTTGTGGACGTAAAGAAGAAAGCTCCGTGGGTCTGTGTGTTCGACGTCCCCATCGAGCAAGAGGAAGGGATAGTTTTGGACCGCCTGCGAGAGGTATGTGGGAAAGAAAAGGAAGGCTTCGAGAAGGAATGTCGGGTGAGATTCGTCAGGAGGTTTGGCGCGAGGAAGAACATGGTCTTGGAGGTTAGCCCGGAAGTTCGGACCAGGTTGGTGTCGGAAGGACGGCTAAGAGTGGGGTGGGTGTCGTGCAGAATGGAGGATTATGCGGAAGCACCCCAGTGTCTGAAGTGCTTTGGGTTTGGGCATATGACACGTTGGTGTCAGGAACAGGTACACTGTATCAAGTGTGGCGGCAAGGGACACTTGGGAGTGGACTGCAAGACGGAAGGAGGAGTCAAGTGCGTCAATTGTAAGGGAGGCAACCATGGGAGCAGAAGTAAGGAGTGTCCGGTCTATAAGGCGGTCTTGAAGGCGTGGGTGAAATCTATTGACTATGGCCAGTATGAAGATCTTTAGGATTGGGCAAATCAATTTGGGCCGATCAAGGGTGGCAATAGACGAGATACGGAAGATCGCTGAGGAAATGCGCCTGGATGCGCTCTTGCTGCAGGAGCCTTACAGTGTTGGGGGAAGAATCCCGGGGTTCGGCGTTAGGGACAAGGTGCTAGTGGGCGAAGGGCATCGGCCGATGGCGGCGGTGGTGGTTATGTCTGAAGAGGTAGACGTCCTAATGCACGACGACTTGAGCGACAGCCACTGTGTCTTTGTGGAAGTGGTGGGCGACGAGATTGGGAAGCTGGTACTGGTTTCGGCATACTTCCAGTTTAGTGACCCAGTGGATGGATATTTGGACAGGCTGGAGCGCGGGCTTCGGGAGTTGGGTACAGAGGCAGGAAGGGTTGTGATCGGCGCGGACGTGAACGCCAAGTCTGACCTATGGTATAGTGGCAGGGAGGACGACCGGGGACGTGTGGCAAAGGAGTTCATCCTGGTGAATAGCTTGTATGTGGCAAATAAGGATGGGGAATTGAGGACATACATCAGGGGGAACGAAGGAACAAACATAGACATTACCTTGTATGGGGAAGGGACTGCAGGCTCCCTTAGGAACTGGAAGGTTTTGGATGCGGAAGTAAATACGGATCATCGGCTAATTCTGTTTGGGGTCCAAGGAGGGCGAGGAAGTGGTAGGAGGCAGCCAAGGAGATTGCGAAGAGTTAGATGGGATATGTACGGGGACTGCCTAAGGGAGGAGTGGAGTAGGACCAGGAGCAGTGGCGGCGAAGAGGAACAGGTTGGCCAGCGGATACGGAACCTTCAGGATGGTATAGTGGCAGCAGCAAGGCGAGCAACTGGGGGAGGTGGTGGTCGGAGGCGGAAGAGGCAAAAGTGGTGGAACGAGGAGCTGGAAAGGAAGAAGATAGAAGTATACTGTCTCAGGAGGGTTGCTCAAGGGGAAAGGGATGAAGGAAGGAGGAATGCTGCTGAGGACGTCTATACTAGGGAGTTGAGGACCTATAAGAAGATGGTAAAGGAGGCGAAACAAGGTAGCTGGAGGGAACTGTTGGGCGCAGATGAGAAGAAGCCCTGGGGGTTGGGGTACAGACTCGAGAGCGGAAAAGTTCGGACGGCGGGGATCTGGCATGCGCTGCGGACAGGAACCGGTGTCAGCAAGACAGTGGAAGAGGTAGTGAAAGAAATGGCAAGAGGAGTGGTTGTGGCGGACAATTGGGAGACTGAATCGGAATGGCAGAAGGAAGTAAGAGAGAAGCTGGCTGCAAAGGAACGGGATTTGGAGAGGGAAGAGGTAGAACCGTTAGCTGAAGAAGAAGTGTGGATGGCATTGACAAGATTTAAGAAGGGAAAAGCACCTGGGCTGGATGGCGTGTCCATGGAAATGCTGGTGAATGGATGGGAGGTGCTGGGCGAGGAAGTGATCGGAATATTGGACGAGTGTCTGAGAGGAGGGTGTTCCCGAAGGAATGGAAGGGGGCCGAACTTGTTATGCTGAAGAAGGGCGAAGACAGGGATCCAAGACTGGTGTCTTCGTACAGGCCGGTATGTTTGCTCCCCGTTCTGGGGAAAGTGTGTGAGAGAGTGATTTTGGAGCGTATGAAAGGAGTGATAGAGAACAGTTGGGATGAATGGCAGTATGGGTGCCGGAAGGGTAGGTCTGTGGATGATGTGCTAATGGAGCTGGGAACGAGAGTGAATGGGTCTAGGTCGAAGTATGTCATTCGGATCTTTTTCGATATTAAGGGTGCGTTTGATCATCTATGGTGGCCGCAGTTGAAATTGAGGCTTTTGGAGTTAGGCGTGTTGGAGGGGTTGTATAGGATGGTTGTTGGTTTTTTGTCGGATAGGTCTGTGACGCTTCGGGCCAGAAGCTGTGTGGCTACAGAGCAGGTGCAGAGAGGATGCCCGCAGGGGTCGGTCCTCGGGCCATACCTATGGTGTGTTGTTTTTAACGAGTTGTTGGGTGAGCTCAGGAATAGGGATATGTCGGGTCTGGCGTTTATGGACGATCTTTGTATTTTAGTTGAAGGTAATTCGAGATTGGAGTTGGAAAGGAAGGGTACTTCTTACTCCACTTTTGTGTATGAATGGTGTGCGAGAAGGAAATTGTGGGTGAGTGAGGAAAAGTCTGCGGGTATGTTGTTGAAGGGGCGGCTGCATGTGGAAAGGCCGCCTTGTTTGGAGATGAGTGGCAAAAGGTTGAGAGTGGTAAAAGAGTATAGGTATTTAGGGGTGTGGTTGACCCCAGGACTTAGAATGGGTGTGCATGTGGAGAGAATGTGTGCGGACGTGGAGAGAAAGTGGGAAAAGTTGAGAAGACTGGCTGGAAAGGATTGGGGTTATGGTTTTAGAGAGATGCGATTGGTCTATAAAAGTGTAGTAGAGTCGGCTTGGTCGTTTGGTGCATGTTTCGTTTGGCCTAGGCTGATGAGTTCAGATAAGAAGCGGTTGGAGCAATGTCAAAGGCGTGTTCTTTTGTCGTTGGTTAGGGGTTATAGGACGGTGCCGACTTGTGCGTTGCCAGTTATGGTGGGGGTACTGCCGGTGATCTATAAGATGGAAGAAGCGGAGAAGAATTATTTGGTTCGTCGTGGGGGGAATGTGTATATAGGAGATAGGTTGGTCGATTGTGATGAAATCGAAATGGAGGGCATGGAAAGGATCAGAGTCAGGATTCGGGAGGATATCCTTCGAAGATGGCAGGAGGAGTGGCGAACGGGTACGAAAGGAAGACCGGTTGTTGACTTCATTCCGGATGTGAGCAAGAGATTTCGGGAGAAATGGTGGACAGCTGACCATTACACGGTTCAGGTGATGACGGAACATGGTGCCGGTTTTTCGTATTTGTGCCGTTTTGGTAAGAGTGATAGAAGTGTGTGTGTGTGTGGCGCGGAAGATAGTGTTAGGCATAAGGTTTTTGATTGTGTCTGCGGAGATAGGGAACGTTTCTTGCTTAGGCGAGTGATGGAAAGATGTGGAGTGATGTGGCCGAACGAGTTGCGCGGGTGGTGCAATGAAGACGCGTGGCCGTATTTGGTGTCGCTAGCGAGAGAACAGTTGACATTGTATGGAGTGTATGGTGTGTAGTGATGGTTTTGTGTTGAGGTGAGTGTGTGTGCAGGTGTGTGACAAGTGTGCGTGCGTGCGTGTACATTAGAGTGCTGGTGGCGACTCGGCGTAGGTATGTGGCGACACCATCGCCCACCCTTCGGGGTGCAGTCAGCCTCTGGCTCTCTATGCGAGCCAGTTTTCCTCTCCCGTCCCACAACCTGTCCTTTTCCTTTCCTCTTGCCGGGTTACTGGCAAGTAGTCCTGGGTTACTGCACCTCTGTCTACTAGGCACTGGACAGAAATCAGTAGATGTTAACCATCGGGTGTGCGATCAGTCACACTATACTCGGTATCGAGTATGAAATACTGAACTACGGGCGCAAGCAGCGTCGATTTCCAGGCCCAATTGCTTGCGATTGAGGTCGGATTCGTAGTGGCCGTGGTCCCAACAACAACTCCAATGACTTCGGTTACGAGTTGAGCGGGAGGAGACTCGCAATATAAATTTAACCCCGGTGCCAGCCCGTAGCTGGAAGTGCACCTGCTAGATGTGCGCGGTCCACCGGAGCCTGCTAGAGTGCCTTCTCTAGCTTCCGGTAGTGGGGTGTGACCACTTTGTGGGATCACTCTGCGCGCTGGTTGAGCGTATCTCAACCTACCCTTAAATGGGTCAAGCGGGGGAGTGCCCGGGGTGGCACATCTGCCTTGGAGAGGCCTTGCACTACAGCCTCTCCCGGGTGGTGACATCCTTCTCTTGTAAAACGACTCCGTGCTTGCACGGGGGGACTGGTATATCCGAAAGGATAGGAACGGTCTTTAAAGAACCCTTAGTACCGGAAGGGAACAGGCAGAAGGGAGGAATGTCCACGACATGTGAGATCCTCTAATCACCCGTTCAGTCGCCCATTCCACCACTTTCCGACCAATCCGGAGCTCCCGTAAATCGCGGGCCGACTGAAGGCACCAAATCCCCTTCCAAGATAGCGTGACGCCGATAACCCGCTGGAACCTTTTACCCGTCAGAGCCTCAACTGCTCCCCGAACTTCCGCCGTGCCATATTTTCGGGAGTTGCCACTTAGCGTTTGTTCAGTTAACATCGTAAAAGTGTACGCTCTGTGTTTCGTCTGATTTTTAGAGTATTTGTAGGAGGTTTTAGGTGGTGTTTTTTGGCAGGTTGGTGTATAATAGGGTTGTTTATAAGTGTGTAAAATTTTATGTTTTTAGGTTTAGGATTTATGTAAATAATTGTATAATTATTGTATTATTAGTGTTAATAGAGGACTTTATTGGGTTGTTTTGGGGCCTAGGGGGCGTAGCCCGGGATTGTGTCTGTGAGGAAGTTGTGGCTCGTTACCAGTGGAAGGGAAATTGAGAAAAAACGGGGTGAAAATTCGTCGTGGTATGCTGGTTTTCGTGGTTGTTTGATTGTAGAAGAGGGTGATAGGGTAAGTACTGGTGACGTATTTGCTGGTGTGTTATCGATAGTGGTAGTGTGTGGGCATAGGCTCTGTAGTGGTGAGGCCCTTAGCAACAGGATAGCGTTGTAGGTAAGCGTTGGAGAATAGAGATTCTTAGTAATAGCAGATTGATTGTGTGGGGTATAAAATCTCTTGTGGTGGTGGGGGGGGGTGCTTAAATTTAAGCGACTTTCCCTTACGTAAGTAAGAGTGCTTGAGGTCCCGGGCAAGACGAGCCATCTCGCGAAGAGCTGGGAGCCTTAGGAGCCGAGGAATTGAGGGTGAAATTGAGGATCGGTAACAGGAGTTAGAAGGGAATAGGAGGTAGGTATCAATTAGTTAATTGCTGCCGTTAAGTGGGCAATTAATTAATTGCTCTGACAGTATAGAGGTTGTAGGGTGGGCTATTAGAGAAACGTTTAAGAAGGTCTATTAAAGAAGGTGTGCGGATAGTGGGTCTTGGCCCCTTTAAAACTTAGAATTTTTTTTGGTAATTTCTTGGTATAAAAGTACTGATTGAAGTGAGAGTATTATAGGTCCCCTAGGGGGTAGTAGCGGTTACAATGGCAGAAGGGAGTGGGAAGGGGAGGGAGCCTGAGGGGGGAGTTAGAGTGGGAGGAGGAGGGGGTATTGGGCGCGGTGGCTCAAATGGAAGGTACAGGCGAGGGTAAATGGGTGACTCCAGTGGGGAAAAGGAAAAGGTTAGGGGGGATTCTCCCCCGGAGCTGTTGTTAGAGGCGTTGGGGGTGGAGGCCGGTCAGATTCGACAATGGTTGGAGGCGGCCATACAGGAAGAGGCCCAGTATAAGGAGTGGTCGGAACCGGGAAGAAAAAATGTCTCGCAGAAATCAGTGGTCTACATGGACAAGAAGGTGGGGAAGTTAATGTATATTATAAAGGAGATGGCCGCGGAGTATAAGGGGATGGAGAGGAAAGTGGAGAAGGTTGTAGATAGATATATGAAGGTGTGCACGGATATGGACAAAATGGGAGAGCGTGTGGAAAGTGTGGTCAACAGGATGGACAGGAAACTGGATGTCTGGATGAAGGTTTCGGAGGAAGCGGAAGGAAGGGGGGAAGATTTCTGGCATGACTTGGAAAGGAAAATGGAGAGGCTGAGATAGCTGAGATAGTAAGAAGGGAGTTGGAGACTTTTAAGAAAGAGGAGAAGGGGTGGATGGACGAGGTGCTTAAGAAAATGGATATCCTGTGTGGGGCGGTCAATAGTGTTCATGCGGGCATACAGTGCGTGCCACAGGCGCTAGAGCAGGAGAGAAGACAGGAGACGGGGAAGATGGAGGAGGTAAGGGTGGAGGTGAAAGATATGGGGAAAAAGGTCACGTCGATGTGTGAGGAGGTGGGGCAGAGGGTCTCTAGGATCAGTGAGATGGAAAAGGAAAGGGTGGAAAGCGGCCGTCGGATAGAGGAAATAATGGAAGATATCAGGAAAGGGAGAGCTCGAAGTGTAGAGGAGGAGAGAATGGACACGACGGATGGAGAAGGGGACTCGTATGCATGGAGGGTCAAGAGCGGAAGGAAGAAGAGGATCAAGAAAACGGCGAATTTGGTTAAGATTGTGAAGGAGGTGGAAGGAAGGAGGGAGACCGGAGAGGAAGTTAGGAAGGCCTTGATCACCAGCATCGACCCCGTCCGGAAAGGATGGGAAATTGAAGGTTTTAGGAAAGGGCGGGAGGGGGTGTTTGTAGAGATAAAGGCTAAGGAGCAGGTGAAGCAACTGGAGGGGGATAAGGATCTCCGAGAGAAAGGGTTTAAGGTGGAGGAAGTCAGGAAGAGGCGCCCATGGGTCATCATATATGATGTACCCATGGAGCAGGAGGAGTCGCTGGTGCTGGAGAGACTACGGGAGATGTGCAAAGCCGAGCAGCAGGAGTTCGTACAGGGCTGCAAGGTTAAATTTACTAGGAGATACGGGGTCAGGTAACATATGGTGGTGGAAGTGACCCCGGAGTACAGAACAGCGTTAGTGAAGGAAGGGAGATGTAGGATGGGGTGGGTCTCCTGTAGGCTAGAAGATTATGTGGAGGCCCCCCAATGCAACAGGTGTTTTGGCTTCGGCCATATGGCCAGGTGGTGCAGGGAAGAGGTATACTGTTTAAAGTGTGGGGGGAAAGGGCATGTAATGAGAGACTGCAGCCAGGAAGGGAAGTGTGTGAATTGTAAGAGTAGCGAACATGGGAGCAAGAGTAGGGACTGCCCGGTGTACAAGGCGGTCCTGAGAGCGTGATCGAGGTCCATAGATTATGGCCAGTAGAAGGGGGAATTTGAAGGTGGGGCAAATTAATTTGGGGCGGTCTCGGGTGGCCATGGATGAGGTGCGAAGAGTGGCCGAAGAGGAGGGGCTGGACATCCCTGCTGATCCAGGAGCCGTACAGTGTCACGGGGGAGAGTCCCGGGGTTTTGGGGTGAGGATAGGGTTTTGTGGGGGGGGGGCCGATGGCAGCGGTGATTGTTCTTTCAGAAGAGTGGGATTGCATATTTATGGAACATTTAAGCAACGATCACTGTGTGTTCGTTGAGGTGG
>JAAEAF010013192.1:0-17325 GCA_011037195.1 Triatoma infestans
TGGTCGCACTTTCCAATCTCGATTTTCTGCGCGACAGGCAGGATTTTACCCCCCCTAACTTTGTAAATGTTCAGTAATCGTCAGTTAAAAATAAAACAAATTCTTTAGTGAAAAGGCTTGTTACTGTAATAAAAAATCAGGTATAATGGATTTAAAAAAATAAATAAATAAATATTATTTAACTATTTTTGAATAGGCGCCTGAGTTGGCAAACATCGGATTATAAATAATCCGATAAAAGGATTTTATCAAGTTTTACTTTCATAGAGTTCCATAATAAATTTATTAAAACATTATTTCTTCTTTGATAGCTTGGAAAATTTATTGGAAATTCAAAACTCTGTAAGATAAATTTATATTTTAAATATTTATAATGCTATTAAAACAAACTGTAATTACTATAATGAGATAATTACTTTCTTTTCTGAGAAATGTATATTATATTCTACTTTCAATTTATTTCATTAATGAATACTGTAATAGTTTTGTTTTTTATGTACTTTTTTCCATTTTGTTATTTGTTCTAGCTTTTCTAATTAATTATAATACGCATAAATAAAGAATGGTATTTTCGCATAGCGCACTTTGTTTAAAATAAGGAAACATATATAAGGTCAATTTTGCGGAATTGTCTTTTTAAAATTAGAAAAAGTTTCGAAGACCCATGAAAATGTATATGAATGTGAGTCTTTGTGTTTTGTGTGTGTGTGTGTTTCCTGGCGAGAATTCTGCTAACGTCAGGTGGTATAATACATACTCCATAAATTATATTACATGTGTATCTAATACATTTCCAAACTATATAATTTGTTATTAACAAAGAAAAATCGTTCCATGATCAATTTTAATTTATTTCATGTCTTCCAAGAGCTTACTATTAGATACTCCTTTTACTTTTAGTTCATGCTCGTATGGAAAGAGCTCTATGCGTTTAAAAAACAATAACTGCGTTGAATTTAGAAATTCAGGCCATTTTGCGTCACTACTTACAAAAAAAAATACTCTGGTGTGGAACTGTCACACAACTTTCTCTTACTGCAGTTTCCGCAATTGTAATTGACAAATTTTATTTTAGTTATTATATCGAAATTCGTCGGAGTTTATATGAAGAAAATCGCGAAAATTGAAAAAAAAAAAAACAACTGTTCAGCAAAAACGCAACTCCGGTTTATTAATTTTCTTGAAACTCAGAAGTTTGGCAATTTATTTATTAAATCATTAAAACGAACTCTTTTGGCTGCTCACAATGGTCAATGGTTTTTTTTCGTTTGGTATCTTTTACCTGGTATAGGTAAGGTACTTTCCCTCTAACACTAGATTTATGGACAAATGGGTAAAATTTGTAGTTTAAACATAATTTATCATTTTGTATACAATTATATGCTGCTTAATAACAAGAGAAGGTCCCGTCATTGTTTCACACCAGAATGTTTTTGCTCACCCTGTTAAAAGACGTAATAGCAGCAAAAGGTTTATTACCATTCCAAACAGAGACGGGCAAACTCTGTCTGAATTACCGCTTTGATCATCCAGGAAGATTCTCAGAAAATACATCCTATCCATAACAGTGAATAGAAGAACATACAATCCTGTATGAAAACTTACAGTCCTTATTTATTTATTTTTTTTACATTGCACGGCTGGCGGTATGAAATCTAATATACACTTCCTATATAAAAGAAATAATTCGTGCACGTATGTATTACGTACGTCATCCATATTTGTCATATAGTATGAGTACCATTGTGTTTGTATCATTACGCGTAGTTTTATATCTTCTTGTTATTGTACGTGACAGTTTGTACAGTACTTCCATAATTGTAATCTTTAATGCCCACAACTTGGGTGGGTTTTTTTTTTTGGTAGTTTTATTCAACTCAGCGTCAAGGTAAACAAAAACAAAAAAAAATCTGGTGTGAAACGCTCACACATCTTTCTCTTAATTTAGTAATTATTCTTTTTTTCCTGCGCCATGACAATCTTTTTTTCCTGATCGTGATTTTCTCGAAAACGGCTTCAAATTTCGTATGCTACCTACCAGTTTTTGTATTTCAAATATTTTCCCAGGAAAATTGATTTTTGGGGGTTCTGGGGGAAAGTAGCGTTATGCTTTCCTCTAAGACTAGCGGTTTACTGGAAGTGCGATTTTACAGAATAGGATTTTTAAGGTTTTTGGACTTTTCTCGAACGCGTTCCAACGATCTCCTTTAAACTTGGAAGGCTTGCTGCTTGGATAGAAACATATCACTTTTATTTCAAACATGTTTCTGAAAAAAATTGATTTTTGAGGGGTATTGGAGGTTAAATTTGTATCAAGCATAGTTGATTTTTGACATAGAGTGATACACATAAGGACGCTCAGGTATACAAAGTAAATTCACCATCACCGTTCTTATAGTCATCCCAACTAAACATTAAAATATTGCAATTTTAAAGAAAAAATTTCTTGATTAAATTGTATTCATTGGTGTAAGAGAAAGTCGTGAGTTTTACTTACCTATTTTGGTTTTATTATCTATAACCGACCACTGGCAGACCGATCAATATTGTACAATACTTCGTATTTTTATTTAATCTAAGAAGTTTGTATCTTTTGTCTTAATAAAGTATTATTATTATTCCCCCCTTTCCCCCCCTTTTTTAAGGTGTGTCGCAGCCCTTGGCTAAGGGAGGCACCTGGATCAATATAAATGAACACATTGTCTTGTATTCTTGTATTAGTAACAAATAGGCCATCATCATCATCATCAGGGGTCCAGCGGCCGCGTTTCGTCCTTCCCCTGCAGCAAAATCTCCCAGATGATTCTACAAGAATGGAGGATTACAGCTTGCTGCATGAAAGCCAACGTCTTTCTATTGATTTCAAGTTTGAGTAGTCTACCCTGGAGCGCGCGGTATTACACCAACTGCAGAGATGAGAATCGGCACACTGACAACAGACTCAAAGCCTCTCCAAAGTGTTTCTCATTGCAGGCCTACACAACATTAGCTGAGTCCGAAACTGTGACATCTATTATGTATACCTTACTCTCACTCTTATTGTGCCACACAGTATCAGGTCGGAAGCCTCCACTGTGTGATCTGTGAGTATCACGCGATCCCAATAGAGTGTGTGTCCGGGGGCTCTCATACTGATGTAGGGTGGGATGACTGAACGCATATTAGTATTATATTATTATTATTATTATGTCATTACTTCGTTTCCTGAAAATACAAGTTTTATATCAGTATTTATCACGTCAGGTGGTAAAATAAATAAAGCGCCATAAAAATATACACACCTCCTAGACAATGACCAAAGGGAACTGATGATGCGCTCTGTGAAGCGGTGTGAAACCACCTTGTTTATTGGCCAATTACCAACCACTGCCGGCTTTGTTCAGAAATCAATTGCTCTTAGCCAAGTTTATTGTCATTAAATTGGTTTGGTTTGGCATGTGAGTTGTTAATTTTTTCTCATTCATTTTTATTTTGCGTTATCAATACTGCACACCCATGTGTAACATACTTCATGGTTCAAACTATTTGAAATGACTTGTTAAAGAAGAACTTATTTTATAGATTTAGAATGTTAAATTGGTACTAAAGGCACAGAAATTAAAGTCTAAAAGTTTAGCACGAATAAAAAATTAAACAAAAACATATATATTACAAAAAAGTATGTACATTCAACGAAATATTGTTTCATTTTAATGTTAACATTATGAGTGTCAAATAAACATTCTAAAATTACAAAGGTTTTCCTTATTGCAAGTTGACGTCCAGGTTTTATCTTTTGTTATTTTTGTAACAAACTTTGCTTTTTTTCTTTTTTAGAATTTATTTTGTAGAACTTGGGTTTGTCAACAAACTAAATATTTTGTATAGCAAAAAATGCCGGATACGGGAACAGAAAGTAACTTCACTTTGTTGTAAATAAGGAAATAATAGCAGAACAATTTATTATTAAACTAGAGTCGATCTCAATTAGGAATGTTTTGTACATAGTAATTTATAAAAAAAAAAATCGGACATGGATATTAGTGAGATGTTGTGTCTTTCACGGGACCTCCCTCAGACGTCTGGTCCGGATGCCTTACTAGGCATTGTGCTATTTTAAAAAAAATAAACTTCTCTACACAATGAGGCTCATACCAGAGCCTTTTTTGTAGATATCGTGGGACAGAAGACGAAGAAACACCATCCATCTATTGACAGATACGGCAGATATTGTGAGGTAATTAGGTACAGGATCTTCGGCCGGAACAGGATGTGTTTAGAAGAGCTTAGGCTATTTTCTCCTTAAGATTATTGTCCAGTTTGTTCGAATTGCTGTGAATCTTAGATGGATTATATCCGGGACTGAGATTTTTTGTTCTCTCTCTCTTGACCCGGTTTGTTTGTTATTGTTCTTTGGGTTAATTATATGGACCCAGAGGGGCTTTGGATAGCCTAGGGTTTGCTTGTAAAATAATAATAATAATAATAAGACGCTGGCTGTTATCCACTCTAGTAGGTTCATCAGGGAGATTTTGCAGCAGGGAAGGACGAACGGCGGCCTGATGATGGTGGTCAAGTCGGCCTATTTGCACAATACAATTATGTGTTCATCTACAAGTGACCCCCAGGCTCCTTTGCCCAAAGGCTGCGAGACACCTAAAAAAAAAATTAAAAAAAAAAAAACATCATTCTCTAAAGATATGTTTTTTTAGTATTTAGTGAATCCAAATGATGCTCTAGCGATCCCATATACATCCTCTTACAGCATTACGGGAAATTGAAAATACATATTTGTAGTATTTATTACAAATTGAGTTAGATTAAGTGTTACATAATATATCTTAAGAATAAAAAAAACTGAAATTAAATATATTTTAGTTTATATTTATAGAAACCGCTTAGATAATTGTGTCTTTTGAAGTCATTAGAGATAAATCTATCAGTGATTTATTTATTATTTAATTGTCACATTTCTTTATAATAAATATATCCGGTCTATTTAAAATTTATTATTTTATTATAATTTTCATTCACACCTATAGATATATCTTTTTTTTTTGATATATTTGTAAAACTTTATTCTATTTATTTTCATTTTTCAATTAAAAGATATTGTATATATTATTATTTTTAATTGATTGAAATGTTTCGATACGTATTTCGCAAACATTACTAGCAGCGTGTAAGAAAAAGTATAATTCTATATAAAAGAAATTATAATTTTGCTTTCATGAATTTCTTATCTTTCTTATTACTTCTCTACCCACCTGTAACCGGAATATATCGCGATCGTTGTCAAATTTTCACGAAATTGTGTTTTCACCGCGAAAATATATGTTTGAGGGTCCCCTGGATACGAAAAAAAGTTTTTTTTCTAATGGTCTTATGTATGTGTGTGTATTTGTTGTTACAGATATATTCAAACGTCAAAGCCGCAAAGAACCTCAAACTTTGATGTGTCGTTGAGGCACTACAACGCTAGTCGAAAGATTTGGACCAAAATACATCAACTGAAGGGCGACTTACTAAACGGTTTTTTTTTTTTCAGTTTTGTGATTTTTTTGTTTCGAACCGGTTTTCAACGATTTCTTTAAAACGTCATAGCTACTATACTTTTATTTGAAAAATGAGACTTGTAGAGCGGTTCTGCCATAATATAATATAATATTTATTTAAAAACAAAACTGAATTTCTAAATTTGTAGAAATTCTGCTAACCGGATCAATGTGACGTACAGAATTAGGTTTTTAGAATTTCCGCGGAATTTGTGACGGTTAAATTTATGGCGCTCGCTTTCCTTTTTTCCCTCTTCATCTGTCATATTTAGGTCTGGGGAAAATGAGCAAAATTTGAATTTTAATAAATTTGTCATCGTGTTAATGTGTACTGTTAGTATTTCAGACCAGATTTTTTTCTGACACTAACTCTTATTATTATTATTATTATTCAAGAAAGAGGAGGGGAAACCACGCTATCCAAAGCCTCCCTGGGCCCACATAGCTACCCCTAAGAAATAACAACTACTGGGTCTGGAACAAAAGTCCAGGCCCAGGTTTCACCCATCTAAGTTTCAGCACAGACCGAACAAATCGGACCAAAACCTTAAAAGGATATAGCTTAAGATCTACTGATATCCTATTCCGGCCGAAGGTCCTAAACCTAATCTCCTCACATCCCAAACAATCCATCATCAAATGCATGGGTGTTTCCTCCTCCATCTCACAAACTCTACAAAAGGAGTCAGGCATGAGTCCCATTGTACCTATAGAGATGTCTCCTTAAGCCACAATACCCAGTGAGAAAGCCAACCAGATGCCTGAGAGATGTCCGTGAAAGACATCGGATCCCGCTACTCAAAGCTCCGTCCGGACCCCCAATGAGCATCTTAGACTGCCGACAACCCACTGCACTCATTCATTATTATTATTCAAGGAAGGGGAGGGCAAAACCCTACGCTACCCAACTTCCCTGGGCCCATATAGCTACCCCTAAAGAATAACAACTACTCACTAACTCTTACGAAAACTCGACTTTTTCACCGGATATATATGGTTAGGTCCTCTGAGAACGAAAAAAAAAAAATTTTTTTTAGCGAATGCGTACTAGTGTATATGAAGCGAGTTTCACGCTTCTGGATCGATAGTGGAATGTATTGTTTGGGACTTTATAGTAGAACTTAGAAGTAAGTTCTAATGTGCAGTCGGGGCTGGGTCGCATGTTAAAGCCAAATAAATGGAATTTCTTGTGAGTGTATATGGTATGGTTGCTGATGTAGAAAAGAGCATAGACGATTGTGCAAAGAAGTTTTGATTGGAAGGATTGGATACGATCGAGATTGCTTTGTAGAGATTTCTTATATAAAACTAAATTCTCCTTTAGTATGATATGTCAGATTTGATAAAGATATTATTTATAATAGAAAGCTCCGTGAAGTAAAGAAGATTTTTAATTTCAAAAGAAACCAAAATAAAGATGTGCAGCGTTACAAAAAAAAAATTTAATTCTCTGTTAACGTGGACAAAATTCCAGACAAGATTGCTCTGTACGAGTGAAATGATTATTTGCCATTGCTTTTCCTCTCCTTTCTTTTCTCTCTCTAATTTCATTTCCTTTTCATCCATTCTTCTTCCCCTTCACTGTTTTGTTTGTAATAAGTCTACAGTCGAGATACTGGAGTCCTCTTTTACTTTTTTTCGTTCTTTTATTGTTACAATAAAAAAGCTTATTATTTTCTCTTATTCCTAGTAAAAGAAAGTATTGCAATCGTGCCAATTTTTGCTTATCGGATATTCACCGGAAATACACAGTTTTGAGGTCCTCTGAGTCCGAAAATGTGAGATTATAGAAATCGGTATCTGGTGTGTGGGGGGAGGGAGCGTAAGTTAACAGCATGGGTCAAACACGAAAAATCGCAGAAAGTCATGCTTGACATTCCGTTTCGGGACCTCCGTGGGATCCGACAGGAACGTACCTGTCAAAATTCCTCACCAGAAGTACCAGGTTACTATGAATTTTTCAATGTTTTGCGATTTTCCAACAGCTCCAACGATTTTCTTTAAACTTGGTATATCAACTATACATACAAAGAGTTATAACTTTTATTTGAAACATTTCTCTGAGAAAATTCACATAAGGTAGTTTTTGTGGGAATGATGAAGTTATATTTTTCTCTAAAGTGCTATTTCAATTAATTACGACTATTCAACTGTATCATTCAATATTATTAAATAGAATTAAATATGTTGCCAAAGTAACGCAAAAATTAGTTAACCGGAAGTGCGTTTCTACTGAACAGTTTTTGAGTTTTCTAGTACATATTTTCTCGTAAACGGCTTGAACAATTTTCTTTAAATTTAGAATATTGACTACACATTATTATTTTTATTATTAAAAAGAAAGGAGATCCAAACCCTGCGTTATCCAAAGCCTCGGGATCCCCATGAGCATCTTAGACCGCCGAAAACACAATGAGTTCATCCATAGGGATGGATTGCTGTGAAACTGACAGATATGTGTCCAATGACACACCAACTTCAGGCTCAGGATCAATGAAAGAGAGAGGAATTTATTTTGACAAACGTATCCACTCCTAATTTCCCAAAATTCCCAAATAACCTGTTACGTAGACCAGAACAACATCCTTGGAACATTCCAATACTAACTTAGAGGTAAGGGCATGAGAATTAAGCGTCTTCAACGCAGCCTGTCTATCAGAGCAAATATTTTGTTGTTGAGATTTTTCACGTGACGTAGTTCCTCTCAAACAAGCTGTTCCCTCCATTTTTTTTCTATTGTTCGCGTTTACAAACCCCTTTCCAATTAGAGCTAACTATTCGCTCATCAGAGACACAGTATAAACCTCACAGTAAGAATAGCATAAACCTCAGCCTGGAAACTAGTGGCCCATTCACCAAGAGACATCCCAAGTAATCTCCTGTTTTAAAATAGACCGCCAAACCAGACCTTCCTTCCATTCTGGAACCATCAGTGTTCACCTGGTGTAATACACCTGAAGTAATTATCTGGTATCACTCCAGATGAACCCAACGTTAACCAATCTTCCTTAGAAGGCAACCTAACACTGAAAGAAAGGTCAAACAAAAGTCTTTGACATCCTATCATAAAGAAAACCTGCACAACAAAATCCTAAAAGCATCTCGCAATAAATGGTAGAGTGACCATATCGCTTTCCCTGCCTGTTTAATTCTATAACGGCTCTCATTGTAAGGTTTTTTCACCTGCACAAAGAGGAGTAGAATTCCCAGCTTTTATCTCCATAGCAGCTGTTGGCGTGGTGCAAAACGCACCAGGCACCGCCAGGACAAACCAAGCGCTGAATGTCCTCCAGCAACAGTCTAGCGGATCTTTTCTCAATGTGACTTGGCCATAACGCAGCCGGATATAACAACCTATGTTTAATAACCGTACAATAAATCCAAATCGACTACACAGAGCTACTACAACTTTTATTTGAAACGTTTCCCCGGAAAAATTCATTTATGGGGGAAGGCCGGAGTTATGTTTATATCTAAAGTGCCATTTTAGTTTATTATACAATTCTCTCATCTAAATAATAGTAATTAGAATTAGAACTTTGTAACGATTTTATACATAAAAACACAAATTTATTACACTAACTATGAATACAGAGGCCTATCACTTTTATTGGGAACTTTTTTCGTGAAAGTTCACTTAAAGAAGTTTAGGGGGGAGGGGGGAGTGTATGGTTTTCTTAAAGAAGTGACTATGAAAGAAATGATTTAAAAAAAAAAGTTACTTGTCGTGAAAAAAAAATCAACAAAATGAACGATGTTATAATAACATGTAAATGGAGCTATTTATTTCCTATTTTCCAAACTATAATTAATCATGTTTTTACTGGTGAGCGATAAAACAGTGTTCGTGACCAGCTGATAGCATGTGCCCAAACTTCAGACGGCTGCTTGTCAGAAAAAAAACTCATTGTTTTAGCTTAGAATACAAAAAAGGGGGTACACGTGTATCTAGAACATAGCAGCTAATTTAAGATTTTTTTTTAGACAGCGTACAACGCGCACTAGTGGGGATTCTCTGTTTCCCTAATTTCCTGTATGAAAATACTGTAATTTAATTTGAATATCTCGTAGTTTTCTCTACGGAAACATGGCGTGAAGAGAAAAATAGTTTATATAAGAAATGGTGTATCAGTTATTTCTACTAATAACAGCTTCGTTTTTTGCTTAAAACATGAGGATTTTTTTTTTGTACGATCTGCCATTGGTGAATTATAATTTTCTATTTCTTTTCATACCCCTATTCATCCACCATTGCATTTTGTTTATGGACAATGTTCTGAAACCTGCATATTTTTTCAGCAAGCTATCACTAAGTATCGTAAAATCTTCACAACTGAGTGATTTCTCACTGAAAAGTCCAGTTCATGAGATCAGGCACCAATAATACCGCTCGTTTGAAACTGGGTAAGACACAGAGGGCTAATTCTATTATAGGCCAGCCTTCGGATTTATGTATCTCCAAATGCACTGTTAATACCAAATCTAGTTGTCTGAGAGCACGGGGGCGGTGAGAACCGCTGTTTGCTGACCTTACTCGCCTCCAATGAAATCGGAGGCTAGCCTGACCTAAGACTCTTGCGTACAAATGTGCTGTCACAGTATAATGCCTAGGGGGGGCCTAGGTAACACCGTAGCTATAACTAAAAATGTCTAACGATATTTAAACACTACACTGATTAATGCCCGCAAGGGTATCTTTGCATGGAGTAGCGACCCCATGGGTTACCACAGCTCAGTACTCCATGCACTTCGGCAAAACAGTACACAATATACTTAAACTACATACACTCTACACTTTACAGTCAAGGGCAACCACAGTACACAAGCTAGGGTCTCCGTCCTTAGTTAACTGGCAAAAGCCAAGGGAGAAGGAAGGGATTATCTCAGTGGTAGCGCGCTGGACTAGCAACGCGGAGGTCCCGGGTTCCCTTAGATTTTTTCTTCCTAGGAGCCTCTACAACTCAATGTCCGGTGATGGGCAGTGTTGTCTGTAGCTAGAGAGGTGCATTGGAGAGGGCTCCGGGGGGCACAATAGATCTTTCAGGTCGCAGTGCTATAATCCCTTACAACAATCTACAATCTACAAACTGATTAATCAAATAATCGTCAGTCCAGGAAAAGCTAGGTTTATACAGAGTATGTATGACGTGCACAATGTCAGATATCAATAATTTCAAGATATGGAAGTTGGTCGCTTGAAATTGATGTAAAAATGAGGGCACATTGCCTTTTTCAAGGCAAGACTCGGATTATGTGTATCCTCAAACGCAGTGAATGGCCTACGGTTGACAAAATATATTGAAGTAAATGATGATTATGTGGAAAAATAATGTAATACCTATACTATAATCCCTGTAAGTTTTTTTTAAAATATATGCATTTTTGTATTTTTAGAACATCTTGTAACATTACTTTCCGGATAATCTTTGTATTTTCAAGAGTAGTGTATATTATGATCAATTAAAAGTATTATTATAAGGTAAACCTTTATTACCTCCTCCCCCCCCCATTACAAATATAATCTGGACCATCTATATATTTTGACGAACATTTGTTAATTAGAATTGTAATAAACGCAAATGTTGCTCACCAGATTTTATTTCTCCTAGTGATGCATGAAAAAGTATTTAACACACTTGGAATATGCTGTAGCGATCCGCGATTTTCCTATATTAAATGAAAATGATTTTTTTCCCTCTAATTTTTATAACATTCTTAATAATAACTGAAAATCTAGGATAATTCCTATACAAGATAGCTAGTTAGTTTATTTATCATTTTGATTAATAAACATCTCTTTTGAACACTGACAGAGAATGTGTCTGTAATCTAAACTTATCTTGTTTTGTTTGAAATATACTCTGTAAATAACTTTCAGTTTAATAGAAATAGTGTTGTATGTATGTATATATGTATGTATGTATTTATGTGCAACTGTAACTCAGATGTATATAAAAGATAAATGCATTAAAATCAATACAAAGTGTTTCGTAAAAGTTGCATATCATCATCACCAAGTAGTTAGTTATTAACATTTCTCTCAGCTGGCTGGCTGGCTGGTGGTGTAATATTTTGCACTATTCTATTATAAAAGTCTTTTGTTATAAACTATTTTTAACATAGTTTCAACATTAAAATAAATTAGAATATTTTTAAACTAGAGACTATTAAAGGTTTACATTTAACAGGTTTAACAGGTCAGGACTTAATCGGGCTTAACGTGAAGGATCTTCAAGTAAATATGAAAATAACCTTTACGATATTAAAAATGCTGAAATGGTTAAAAATAAAAAATTTAGCCATTATTTGACATTCTCTTTTCGGTTCTATATCCTGGTAAATCTGCCTTGTCAATCATTAAATTACACACACACACACACACACACACACATATATATATATACGAGTATACATTTTTTGCAATTTTTTTTAGTGAATGGTGTCTCTCTTTCTCTGAGTGTTGTGTTTGTGCGTGTGTGTACGAATAAAATACCTCAAAACCGAAAAATCGCAAGAATATGTTTAGGAACCACCGCCGCATCTGATATGTAGTTTTTGGGCAAAATCCATGAACCGGAAGTGCAACATTATTGAATTCTATTTTTTTTTTTCAGTATTTTCTCGATTTTCTCAGAAACGGCTCCAATAATAATTTTCTTCCAAATTTTATATGCAATCTTAACACATAAACAGCCTATCGCCACACCCGATCTAGGTGCGGGCAACACGCACATTTGTACGGGGAGCCATTTTGGCTGTAAATGTGAGAAAAAAAATTGATGTTAAAAAAATACTCAATTAATAGAAAATTTCACATAGGTATCGATTTTTTTCTTCGGTAAAAATTTAATGTGCGTAGCGTATTTATATTGTTTGTGTCTAAAAGCTAAAAATATTTGCACTACTATTAAAAAAAATTAACGCAGAATTTGTAAAGGACGATACTTGAATTTGTTTGAACATGCACGTATACTTCTCTGAATAGAACAGCATTAGCACGCGAGCAGAGCGTTGGTTCAGCTTGTGTTTGAACATGCATAGACTTGCTTAAAAATATATATATATATTCTTAATAGGCGGCAATTCGTCTTTTTGTCCGGGGCGGTGTAACCGTTAGAGCGAGCGTTGCTATCACTTTTATTTCAAACATTTTTCTCTGGAAAATTAATTTTCTGTGGGGTTCTGGCGGAATAGTAACGTCTTGTTTGCCCCCGAATGTACTACTTCAGTACAATCTATGGTACTATCATCTGTATAATATTTGTATACATTAGAAGCTTTGGTTTACAATTACAAGTTTGAAGAATGTCTGTAAACCGGAAGTACAACTTACAGAACAGATTCTGGAGTTTTTGGAATTATCTCAAAAACCACAACAATGATTTGCTTTAAACCTTGTATGCTATAAAATTTTTATTATGTTCGGGTCAAAGTTGGCCACTACCACAAGACCAGATGATTAAGCAAGATAATATACAAAAATTTCTTACGTTTGTTAATGGAATTGATTTTAAAAGACTCTCTGAATAATGAATGATTTATTCTTAATTTTTGCTTAATTTAATTATGTTGATATATGTATATGTTAGTATGTCTATATATATATATAATCTATGGTGTATGTATATTATGGTATGTAATGTGTACATGGTGTGGATGTGTTATGTTGTGTATGTTGTATATTGTGGCTTGTGCATGTGTGTGGTAGTGTATATGCGCGAGCATGCGTATAATGTGTGTGGTGTATATGGGGTATATATATATATCTGTAGTGTGATGCATGTATATGGGGGTATATATTATATATATATAATATATTATATATATGTATATATATGAGTATGTGTTATATGTATGTATGAGTGTGTGTATATGTATTATTAAGTGTGTGTATAGTATGTATATAAGTGGTTATATCTGTATGTATAGTGTGTGTATATGTATGTATGTAAGTGTGTGTATATGTATGTAGGTATATCTGCGTGCTTGTATACGTAAAATATTTATATTATTGGATTATGTAGAGGTATACTTCTCTCATATGGAGTGAGTGTGTTTGTGTGCGTGTATGTGTGTGTGTGTGATTGGTGAGTGTGTTTTTAATATACGTATATAGAAGAATTTTATGTGTGTATGCGTCTGTGTGTGCATATGGATATTGTGTGAGTGTGCGTTTGTATATTACATTTGTGTATGTATTTACATTTATGTTTTATGTATGTATATGTTTTTCTTTCTATTTACATTTGTGTATTTTGGTTTATATATGTGTAAAATGTATATGTGTATGTATTCGCTGTCGGAGTATCACTATTGTGCCTTTTGTTGATTTCGGATGTGTACAGTTGTCATTAACATTGTAACCTATTACATGTAATATATCAAATGGTGCATGTAGAAATAAATAAATAAAAAAAAACAAAAAAAAAAAACCTTGTATCCTAACTATACAGAAATTAAACCTATATCACCTTTATGAAAACATTAATTTTAGCGTTTTTGATGAATCTATAACGTTATGTTTCAATGTTATATAAGTTGGTCCCATGTTATTGGCGTTCTAATCCTGAAGGCCTCCATCACCTGTCCAGATTTATAGAAAATTCTTCATTTTATTATTGTGTTAATTGCAGCTAGAGAAAATCTTTCACTAGATTGTATTTTTGTAATAAATATTTTGTAAAAAGTTTGTATGATTGTAATTATTCTAAATTAGTACAACAAATTTGAGTCGTTAAAAAAAGAAGTAATAATTATATCAAGTAAAATATAATTGTACTTCTTCAGTACACAGGTCATTTGCCCCAATTTATTTTTTTATTCAGATATCATGGGAATATTCAGATGTGAATGTATTCTTCCTTTTTTTTGTTACATTATTCATTTAATTACAGATATTTTGTGTAAATTGAAGAAATTCCCAAGAATAATCATTTGTGTTTAGTTCTTTACAAAAACTGATTTAAAAAGTACAAATAGTAAATTATTGGTTAGTTATATAAAGAAAGTACAAAACACAATCATTGTTTTAATTTAATTAATTAGAAAGTTCGGTTACTTTGTTTGCCGTGATTATATTTGCTATTTTAGGGGGGAATTATGCTAAGAAGAGATAAATCTACAATGCTTAAATAAATCACAATTAGATTTACGTATTTCTTTTTTTTTAAATATCGATTATCATTGTGTTACTTTTTTTTAATATTAATAATTCTTTGTTTAAATTAACGGAACTATAAATAGACCGACAGTCTGAAATATTATCAAAATTTATTAGCGATATTTGTGAAAAATTAAAATGGGTGCCTAAGCCAATGGAAAGGCGCGGGACCTAACCATACATGGCTCTTATATCCCCCCCCCCATGCACTTAATAAATTTTTCTCCACAATCTACCACTATGACTTCAATATGTAAGATAGATTAATAGCTCCCCCCCCCCAAGTTTCCTTGACTCCTTCTTCACAGTTCTGGCATTTACACGTCCTGCCAGTTTTGTGTAAATGACTCGGCTACCTAAGCGTGTCCAGTCAACACACCGTTCCACAACTCTCAATTGTATCCTACTCAGGGAGAGAAGATTTTTTCAAGTCCCCAAGTACCTTATACCTTTTATAAATCTCTAAGCCTGGAGACAACCTTCCTATCTTTTTAGTTCCTTATTCCTCTACTGTTGTAAAATTACTTGGTGGTGGTTACTGTTGGCTCAAGACTATAGAACGATGGATGTGACGAGGAAGTCAGTGAGGATCCCACTTTAGCCAATTGTCCACGCTCTCATTACCCTCCATAACCGCATGTCCGGGTACCCTGAAGAGCTCCACTGAGCGAGGCCATTAAATTTTCTCCTACCACTAACTTACAGCTCCAGCACGACTTAAGCCATAGTGCAGCTTGATTATACGAAATTTCAAACATTTCGTTCTCACCGTTTCTAACATTTTTATTCTCACCTCTTTAATCTATCCCTGCCATTCTTCCACCATACAGCAGCATTCAATGACACTAATGTCTCAGCCTGGAAAACAATGTCCATATTCCCTAAAGCTACAGATCTTCCTTTGTTTAGCTTCTGCTCCAGACAGACCAGTTTCCGTTTGTCTGGGAGTCATCACAGTAACAGCAAATAATCCATTTCTTCCTTCCCCTTACCACTTTCCTCCATTTGCCTTTTGAGGGTGTCCTCCCTAAATAGTGTTAATACATATTAGTATATATTAGTTAGTATATACTGTTTGAATAACCAATTTTAAAGAAAATCGTTGGTTTAAAACAATACTCGTAAAATTAAATAAAAACCCGTTCAGATAATGGTATTTCCGATGAGCAAGTTCAACCAGCATCTAATAGGATGTATTCAAACTGAATATCAAGTTTGAACTTTCAGTGCTTTGTCATATTTGAGTTATTGCTACTCCACAGACAAACTCACAGAGAGAAAACGAGAGTGACAACACGAGAAAGTAAGAGAGAGAGAGAGAGAGAGAGAGAGACAACATTGTGTCCGACCATTTTCTAAACCTAGTTTTCCATGCTCACGGTGCCTCCAATCGTGTTTTTCTGGGGAAAATTTAATTTCGAACATCTGAGACGAATGCAATAGATGCTTCCTGTTACCTCAATAAGGGCAGATTAATATGAATACATTGTAAATAAAATAAAATAATTTAATAGACTAATTAGTTTATTACTTCAAAGGAAGTTTACGTATTACGAATTTACTGTTCTCACAGACATGTCTTTCCTTTCTTTGGTTATATAAATTTTATTTTTTGCCCAGCGAGTGCCACTTAGATATACAATATGGCGGTCTGTTTCACAGAAAATCCATTTATTTAATGAATTCTACTTTATGTAAACGAGTATGGAGGGCATTGTGTGGTTTGGATTCTGGTCGGTGAGAGCGGCAACAAAAACTTGCTCTCTGACATCATCTCACTGTTAAAACCTATTCTGTTAATGTTTTCCCTTATATGTTATTATAATAAATAGGAATTAACGAAAAAGGGAAACGGTAAAGAAAACTTTGTTTTAATGGGTGGGACTTGCCAAAACGCTGAAATATATTTTATAAGAAAAGTTTGGTGTGCCACATTCACTTGACTTTCTCTTACTCCTCATAATAGGATTATATAGACAATGATAAATTTTCTTTTAACTTTGAATTTCGCTCATTTGTCGTAATGTAGAATTGAAGGAACAAATGCGATCTAGGCAGCAAGAGAATGGTTGCACTGTAGAAAGCGCCAATAATATTGTAGAAATACATTTAATTTAAATTTTAACGTCTCAAATTCTGCAGAACCATCTAATTTAATCGAGAAATTTTCTATAAAAATGCAATGTTTTAACGTTAAAATGTAAACATGCTGGCGGGTATTTTTACTTGTATACCTGAGCGGCCTAATGTGGAGCGCAATATATCAAAGCCAACAAAACTTGTGCAAATTTAAATTTAAACTAACTGGTAATAAAAACTCCAAAATCTATACTGTAATATCTCATTTGTGGTTAACCGATTTTCTTTGAAGTTGGAATTCTAGCAATGCTTCTAATGTAGGTTAATATTATATAAGTGGAAGAATCCTTTATTTTTTTATTTTTTTTTATTTTAAGAAATTTACTTTACACCAGCACTATGGTGCCATAAGTAAATGTGAATGCAGAAACAAGAATAAAAGAAATACTCCGTAAGGAGAAACTACCCAGTGGTAGCACTCCTAATCAAAAATTCACTCACTGTCACTAGCGCTGGCTCTAGAATTAATGTCTCAATGCCACTGGCATTTAA